>JANRGW010027392.1:0-65807 GCA_024733675.1 Psilopsiagon aymara | reverse complement strand
ATGCTGCTCTTCGTGGAATGAACACTCAGAATTTGGTGCCACCTCAGCCAAAGTAACAAATGTTTCCATTTCTTCACGTACACTGCAGTAGTAGCTGCAAAACAGAGCTCATGCTGCTCTTCGTGGAATGAACACTCAGAATTTGGTGCCACCTCAGCCAAAGTAACAAATGTTTCCATTTCTTCACTTCCCAGAGCTGTAGAAGGCCAAAATGAAGTCTCTATACACTTCATCCTTAAGGCTGGCATGTCATCTGATATCTCTACCAGAAGTAAATAGTCCTAAGCAATCAAAAGGGTGGTTCAAGTAGTACGATTGGCTGCAAGAACACAAATAATGATTAATGTTATAAGTTGGTCATTTCAACAAGCTAGTGCCAGTTACCATTTCTGGCTTTGCAACATGCATAGCCAGCTCCAGTGGATCCAGAACTGGGGACTGCAGCTTAATGAACAACAGATCTAATCATCACTGCCCTATTGGCTTCCTGTAAAATATCAAGTATCAGGTCTAGTTTTCTTTGCTTTGTGGAAGTTTTGCAGTTCACGTAATAAATTTGCATCAATATTTTCTGTTGCAGTCAAGAGATTCTTCCATATGTTGGAAGACATCCTCTCATGTTATGGAGTGTTCTTAATATTAAGGACCCAGACTGTGTCTGTGGAACCTGATCTCAGATTGCCTGTTTCCCTAGAGTAGGAGTATGACACTCACTTACTGGTTGCACCATTCACACAATTAGCTTTGGAGTCCAGGATTTCTTTTTATGACAAACCAAGGAGGCTGCAAAGATAATTTAACAATTTACTGCTGTCTTTTAAATCCTTAGTAACAAAACTCAGATACTGCCTTTTGTCAAGATCCTTAATCCTCTTGTTAAAATACTTCTTGTCACTCTTTCTTTTTTTTTTCTTAAGAAAAATGGATTGTGAAGAAGTCATCTGGACCGTTTCTCACAGGAGTTGTGTTACCATGTTTGTGAATTCAGTTAAATACAAGGTGTTTTCTCAAGGTTGATTTACCTTTACTGATCTGCTTATAGGATGGCCCAGCTCTATCAGACCTGATGACAGTGCCAAGTTATACTCCCATTTCTCATTCACAGCAGATTCATGTGAAGTGGTAGGATCTGGGGAATAGGGCAGGGTGTATCTCCTGGTCCTTACAGTGGAGCTACTCTCTAACTTTTTTGTAGTGGTGTGCTGTGAAATAATTTGCTTGTTCCTTCAGAGAATGTGAATAATAACTTATCATAATACCCTCTCCATGCATGCTTGAGTTACATTTATTTCAGTCTGTATTCCAGCCGGTGGCAAAAAAGGTTTATCTTTCATGGCTTATAGTGATGTGTCTTCCATGTATTTCCATGTCTTTTCTCATATTAGAAATACAACAGAACATATCTGTCAGAGAGTAGGGAAAATGATCTCCTGAACACACTTCCTCACTTGCTCCAGGGAACAATGGTAGAAGTGACCATGCAGGTACTGTAAATTGCATGATAGCTCTAGCCTGAGTTCTAGTATTTGGGAATTGTTTTCTGAAGCAGAAGAAGAGGCCAACTACAAGCACATGGGGAAAAATAAGAGATCCTGGAGGCCCAGCAATATTTGAATGGTTTCATGCCTTCATCCTCACTCCAGAATGAGTGTGTTAACAGCATTCTCCACCATTAGTTCTACTTTTTACAGACCACCTGGATCAAATAAAAGGGAAATAAGCCCCATCATTGTTCTTAAGCAAGAGGCATTTTGTTGTATGCATTAGGGGTAGCATTTTAATAATAATGGCAGGAATTCTGTGTTTCATAACTCTGATATGTAATTGCTTGCCTACAGGAATTGAATTGAATAGAAAAGCCAACAAAGTAAGGCTATTTTGTTTTTTTGGAGGTTTTTTTTTTTTTTAATTTTGTTGGTTTTTTTTGTTTGGTTGGGTTTTTTTGTTGTTGTTTTTGTTTGTTTGTTTTTATTTTAACACTGTATGGTGTAATGGTTTTAAACTAAAAGAGGAGGGGATTCAGGCTGAATGTAAGGAAGACATTTGCTTCCTCAGAATGAGAGTGGTAAAACATACAGGCTGTCGAGAGGGGTGGGTGCTCTATTCCTGGAGACATTCAAAGCCAGGCTGGAAATGGTTCTGAGCAGCTTGATCTAGTTGAAGATACCCCTGCTCATTGCAGGGGGTTTAAATAAATGACCTTTGAAGGTCTCTTCTAGCCCAAACTATTTTATGATTCCATGGCTGTACAGCATGGATATCTTATTTTTGTATTATCTTTTAGAAGTTCTTTGAACTGGCCCAAGCTTTGAATGATGCTTTCATACTGCATGCCTATTTTGCCATTTTATTTTTTAATCATGGCCAGGAAAATGTAGTGGATTAATTTGTACTACTAATGTCAAAAGACCTGGAGAGTTTTCTTAGTCAAGAGGATGGAAATTAAATTCCCCCTGTATTGATTTTGATCTTATTTTTATCCGGTTCCTAGTCCATTATAAATTTGCTTTTTATTTTCTGATGACTCAGTACTGTAAGGGAGAATCCTCAAAGCCTTTATGGTATGGTAAGGGAAAAGGTAAACATCAAATCAGTTGGCTCTAACAAAGCTTGGCCATCATCCTCTTATACCTAGGATGGGGTTTGCTGCCCTTTTCTCACTTGGAGGTTGACTGGAAGCTATGATCCCAGTCCTGTAACTTTAGTAAATCAAAGTTTCTTTAAACAGATTAAAGCACAGGTTTGTTTATTTCCCAGAGATGGTGAGTGATGTTATTTTAATATGAAGAAGCAGGAGCTGATAGTTTGAAATGGTTGTTCACCAAAATGCACTATGTGTCTTAAAATTTAGCTGGAGCGGGACTGCATGATATTCACAGATTTGGGTGATGAGAGGGTGGTTGTGGGAGCCTTATTATTGAAAGATGAGCTAATATCAAATGCAGTGGAGAGAGTTGTGGTTGGTTGACCCTGGCTCGATGCCAAGGGCCCACCGAAGCATCTCTATCTCTCCTCCTCCTCAACTGGACACGGGAGAGAAAATATAACTAAAGGCTCGTGGGTCAAGATAAGGACAGGGAGAGATCGGTTACCGATTACTGTCATGGGCAAAACAGACTTAACTGGGGGACATTAGTTTAGTTTATTATTAATCAAATCCGAGTAGGATAATAAGAAATAAACCAAAATTTTAAAATGCCTTCTCCTCACCCCTCCCTTCTTCCCAGGCTTAACTTTACTTTCAGATTCTCTACCTCCTTCCCCAAGTGACTCATGGAGGGTGGCAGATGAGGGGTTTGGTCAGTTCATCACACACTGTCCCTGCTGCTTTTTCTTCCTCATGAAGAAGAGGAGCTCACACTCACTCCTGACACTTTCCTCCTGCACCAGTGTGGGGTCCCTCCCATGGGCTACAGTTCTTCACAAAGTGCTCCAGTGTGGGTCCTTATATGGGATGCAGTCCTTCAGGCACAGGCTGCTCCAGTGTGGGTCCCTTCCACAGTGTGCAGCCTTTCAGGAGCAGGCTGCTCCGGCATGGATCCTCTGCAGGATCACCAGTCCTGCCAGCAAACCTGCTCCAGTGGGAGCTTCTCTCTACAGGGGGCCACAGGTCCTGCCAGAAGCCTGCTGCAGCTTGAGCTTCTGGAGACACAGCCTCTATCAGGCATCAACTTGCTCCAGCATAGGGTCCTCCATGGGCTGTAAGTGGGTATCTGCTCCATCTGGACCTCCATGGGCTTCAGGGGCACAGCCTGCCTCACCATGGGCTGCACCGCAGGCTGTAGGGAAATCTTTGCTCCAGCATTTGGAGCAACTCCTCTCCTTCTTCTATGACCCTGCCGTCTTCAGAGCTGTTGCTCTCACATATTCTTACCCCTCTTGTCAGCTGCAGTTGCACAGACATTTTTCACTTCTTAAATATATTAACCCAGCGGTGCTACCACCGTTGCTGATGGGCTCAGCATGGCCCAGTGGCAGGTCAATCTTGGAGCCAGCTGGCATTGGCTCTGCTGGACATATGGGAAGCTTCCAGCAGCTTTTCACAGAAGCCACCCCTGTGGTCTCCCTCAGCTACCTATACCTTGCCATGCAAACCTAACACAAAAGTTTAGCTGAAAAAAATCTTTTTCATTTCTTCTTCTGTAATACAATTTCTTTACTTTCCATGCTCTCCTCCAAACCTTCTGTGTTTCATGTGGCTGATTCTAGCACATATCAAAGAACACAAAATGCCTTATGCAGTATTACTTTCTTATTCTGGATGGATGTGCTGCAAATATAGCAGTACACTCGTTTGAAGGTAATTCTTCTCTCCTTTCACACTGAGTATAAACATTTACTTAATGAGCTACCCCTTTTCATTGAATTATAGGATTGCTGAGAGTTATTTATAACAGAAATCAATGTATTCAAACAATCCTTTGATGCTGGTCTCTGCTGATGAAATCTGAATATATTCAAAATGTGATAAGAATAGTCTGCCAGAGTTAACCCTGGGATGTCTATTACATATTAATTGTATAAATAGTTATGCTCTTAATTCAGGACAGGAGGTCTTGTTCCAGTGGTGAGAGGGGCATACTCTGTTTATCTTAGTTTTACAGCAGTATGTATAGATCAGTCTGGATGGCTGAGGTTATTTCAATGTGTTCCTTTTGAACATAATCCTTGTTTAATTTTAACCAAAGAGCACATTTTCTTCTGATCTCTGTGCTACCTGGGCTGCCTGATTTTCTGCTTACTACCTAGTCATTAATAAACCAAAATTAGATGTGAGAAATGAATGGAGCTTGGCAAATGAAATTCTGGTATAGTAAAAAAAACCCTCAAGTAAACAACAAAACAAAACCCCCCAAACATTGCATCTTTCTGCATAGGGAAAGTGGATTTTCTAAAGCATGATTTAAGGAAAACATGATTTTCTGAAACAGAGTCATTTGCTGGAATGAGGCTTATGTTTGGTTTGGTCGTAAACCAAGTAACTCGGGTTTACTGACAGCTTGTTTGACTCAATCACAGCTTCAGTCTGAGCTTAGATGGCCTTTCAGAAAATATGCTTCAAATAAGCACATTTTTTTAGGTTTAGTCCATCCACAAGTACCTCTTTATTACTGATCTGGAGCTTGAATCACAGCTGATCTTGAATTTTGGGTTTTACATTATAACACTAATCTGAGCTTTTTGTTGTTGTTGCATGGCCTATCCTCCTCTAGAGAATTAATTCCACTCACTGAAATATTTAGTAGCATGTTCTTGTAGACCAAGGCATTTTGTTTGCATTGTACATTTGTGTTGCTTTGGCTGGGATAGAGTTAATTTTATTCATAGTAGCAAGCATATGGCTGTGCTTTGGATTTTGCTGGAAACAGCATTGATTACAGTGGCATGTTTTAGTTACAGCTGAGCAGTGCTTACACAGAGTCAAGGTCTTTTCTGCCTCTCACACCTCCCCACCATTGAGCAGGCTGGGGGTGCACTAGGAATTGGGAGGGGGCACAGTTGGGAAAGCTGACCCCAGCTGAACACAAGGATATCCCAGACCATGCGACATCATGCTCAGCATGTAAACTAGGGGAAGAAGAAGAAAGGGGGAGACTTTTGGAGTGATGGTGTTTGTCTTCCCAAGTAACCATTACACATGATGTAGCCTTGCTTTTCTGAGGATGGCTGAGCACCTGCCTGACAATGCGAAGCAGAAAAAAAGTTTTGGGGTCATCATTTTGAGGTTTTTTTTGGTTTTTCTTTTGCTTTGCTTTTTATCTCTTTAGTGTAAATACAACTATTACAGGGGCCAAACCAATTTTTGTAGCTACCTTTCTGCTGAGGGTACAAAGATGCTCATATGTAGTTCTCCATGCTAGATGTATGTCCCTGAGTCCAATTATCTGTCCCATCCCACCAGGGGGGAGTGAGCGAGCAGCTGCATGGTGCTTAATTGCCAGCTGGGGTTCCACTATCTCAGTCTTTTTAACAATTATGCAACAAATATAAGAAAAAAAAGATTAATTGCTACATAAAAAGACCCCCAAGCCACATATGTATTACTAATGTTGAAAGCATTATTATCTAACAGTGTATAAACTAAGTATTATGAAATTGAAACAGCAAAAAGCAAGTGTGCTCCTGTCATCAGTAAGGACAGAAAGACAACAAAATTTGGATTGTTTTTGGTTTTTTTTTTTCTTTATAGGAATGGGCATCAAATTTTCAGTGTCAGGGACTTTTCTGTCAGCAGAGGCGATCTCAGGTTCTCTCCTCCTTTAACAGGTCAGTGCTAAATACCTTTTGTGGCCCTGTGTTAAGCCTTTGTCACAAGTCTCATATGTTTTGCTCTTTTGCAATTTTGTTCTATACCTGTGTTGTGGTATCTTAAACAATCGTCTCAAAACAGATCTGTATTTGCTTGACACTGCAATATGGAGGCTCAGTACGGAGAAGACAGGTTACTGCAGTACAAGCTTTCCAGCAAACTGGCCCTTGGAATTCACTCCTGACACAAATACAATTTGCTTCACAGCAAAAGTCTAATGGATGAGCCAGAGCAACACTGCACTTCTTCCCTATCCTAATTGTGAAATAATAATGGTGTTTGTAAAATACTGTGCATCTAACACTGCTTTTCAAAGCATCCAAAGGTACCAAATCACAACTTGGTAATTAACCCTCATCAAGGGAAAAATGTTGAACAGGGTCCACCTGAAGTCACTTCTTATTTGCTGGAGTTCCATCGTATTCCCAGTAGCTGACGCAAAGCATTGACTTGCTTTGGTGTAATTGTGGTCCTTAAAAAGAACAGTTACTACATAAGTATCTAATAAGGATATTGGAGTTTAGAAAACAGCAGATGAATTCTAAGGCTTTTGAATCACTTTGTAAAAGCAAGAAAATAAGTTAATAAGAATTGTCTCAGCCAATCCATAACATGATTATGTCTTATGAAATCATTGTAGATGAAATTCACAATGCAATTAATTTTAACGGAGAAACAGATCAGATTTATCTTAGTGAAGTATTAGCATCTTCAGCAACAAACCAAACCAAACTGTACTAACAAGTCAATAGTGAAAAATGATAATCTGATTCCCTGCCTGACTACACCCTGTGGGGCAAAGCAAAGTGTAACTCTGTACTGGTCTGAAACTCAGATTTCCTTCTGTCTGCTTTTGATCTCACATATTAATGAATGAAAAGGCTATAATCCTTTTAATGCTGGAAAGCTGATCAGAAATCCCTTTGGACTTGGCAGATAACATCTGTTGACCACATGTGCAAATGGTTGTCTGTCATTTAGTGGGTGACGTAAGACACTGCCAGGGACTGTGTCATGGGCAGACCCCTCTTCTGGCAGGTAGTGTCCAGCTGTGAAGAGAACTACTGCACAGGCAGGTCTGGTTATAGGCAGCTGTGGCTCATGAAACAGCAGCAGACCTCTCCATACGCAACAAGCCCCAGTATAATTTAAGCCTTTTCCCTTATGATAAGGCGCATGACAATAATGTCAGTGTATGTTTGCTGGTTGATATGACCTCCCATATGCATACCTGTGCCCTGCAACAACTGAGTTCCTTGAATTAGCCCAAGTGTTTCTATATTTTCAGTCTTGTACTTTTATAACGGTCAGTACTTTTAGTTTGTATGCAGCTATTTGCCTTTTGTTAGAATCTTGCACCACAGGAGTTGCAGCAGGTAGACATAAAACCACCAACTAATGGATTTTGAGCCCACTACTTCTCAAAGGGAATTTCAAACCTCACATCTAATTCAATATGCTCATCCATCATTCATAGAATATTTCTGGCACTCTTTCACAAAGTGTTTCAATAAGGTTTGTGAAGTGCATTTAAGAAAAATTAAAAACATCTGACTGACATGCTTGGTGACTGTGGTGTCTTCACAAAAGGCGTGGTAGAACAAATGAAATCCATGAGCTGTGAGTGAATAATACTGCTAATGTAAACTCTAGTCTGCTAATTAAATCTCCATGGGAGCAAATGTTTCCTACTGTATGCTAGTAGCAGCAGTATAGTGTTGAAATTAAACTATGGTGGACCTAATGTATCACCCCCTAGAACTAATTGTCTCTATTCAACACTTCATTATACAAATATATAGCTTTCTCCGTTCTCTTTGTTGATAATGCCTGATAGACATATAATAGAACATCTTTTTGCTAATACACAATTCTGGTTTATGCTGATGCAGTTAGAGGGATGCAAATTCTCTTTTTGAATGCTGTGGTGGGCTGACGCAGATCTATATTATCTTTAGTTGTGGGCTTGTATCATAGCTTTTGTTTGCAAGATGCCATTTATTTTGGGATATGTTGTTTTTGGAGCAGGGGTGACACACGTGCTCCAAATGTAAAGCACCCTTCCTTCTGCCTTTCCTTCCCTGCCCTCTGGTGAAATTTTCTTCAGAACCCTTTCAAGCATATCTACAAGTTGATGTTTTTTTTCCTTCTCTTTTTTAATTTTTGAAGAAAGTGAGTGGGGTGTAAACCACTGGTTTTAGCAAGTGTAATTCCCATAAAACCAACTGAGAACCAGTAGAAATAAAGTAATCACATTTGTATCTGATGAAGGCTTTAACACTAACAAGACTCTCAAGATGTACTCATCCTTTTTTAGGGTATCAGAGGGAGAGCTTGCATCCCAGGCATTTGTCTGAAAGCAAGTAACAGGGACACAGGCAAAAGACCGTGGGAAGAGGTTAGGCTAAAGTGACTATTGACTGCAGGACTAGCAAGAGTTTCCATTACCTCTGTTATTGGTCATGCTGCATTTCTTTCTTTGCACTTTCCTTAGAGGAGCAGCTGTGAACACCCATTCTTTCAGCAAGAAGGTTATTAGTCGATGAAGGGGCTCTCTGGTTACTTGAAGGGCTCTTTGGTAATGAGAGATTTCCAGTCTTCTTCGATCATTTTATATTTCTTTAAATGACATTTGATCTATCTTTTTATACTTGTCATGGTGTAAGCCCAGCTGTAACTCACGCAGTCGCTCTCTCATTCCCCCTCCGCCCCCCCCCCTGCTCCCAGAAGGATGGGGAGGAGCCTGACCGAGCAATCGTCTCCCCCTTCTGGATCCCTGCCCCCAGTTTTTACATCTTGGGCATGACGTGCTGTGGTATGGAATACCTCTTTGGCTAATTTGGGTCAGATGTCCTGTCTCTGCTTCCTCCCAGCTTCCCTTCCTCCCTGGCAGAGCATGAGACTCAGAAAGTCCTTGGTCAGACTAAACATTACTGAGCAACAACTCAAAACGTTGGTGTTATCAGTGCTGTTCCCACCTGTCAAAAACACAGCACTGCACCAGCTACTAAGAAGGAGAAAAATTGCTTCTACTGCTGAACCCAGGACAATATTACAACATGTCTGCCTGTGGGTTTTACATGTTTATATTTTTTTAAGAGACATAAACTTTTGCCTTTTTTTCAAGGCTGTTATGACAATGTGAAAAGGATTAAACAGAAGCATTTAAGCAGAAATAAATTTAGCTTTCCAGAGAAGAAAATTGTTGCATATGCCACAGAAGCAGCTCAAAGGGTTTGGTTATGACTTGGTTTTGAAAATATATAAGAATTAGAAGGTTTCATTTATCTATCTATCCATTTAATGTGCTGTCATGTTTTCAATTTTACATAAACCAGGTAAGTTTGTCAAACAAAAGTTGCGTTATTTTTTGAAATTAAAAAAAAAAAGTAAAGGGGAGACTTTGAAGGAACCTTATTAAAATCTCTGAAAAGGTTTTCTTTCACCACTGACATCCTTCTGTAAGGCACCCCAGTATCATTTCAGACTCTCTTTCCAGGGAAGGGAGCAGGGGTGTGTCTCTCTGAGTTCCCAGAGGCTGCAGCATCATGCAGTCAGCAGTCTAGATGAGAATATGTTCGGAAAATAGGTGGTGCATCCCTTCAGGTCATGCTTTTTCTTCAAACATGTGGCTATTGCTTAATGACTTGGGAGGAAACCACAGGGAAGCCAGGAATAGGGCAAGTGCTTCGTAGCAGGGTTACGGTGTGTATCAGAAGAGACACTAGCTTTCAGTTCCCTAGCTTTGACAGCTGGTTGAAGTTGTGCTGAATTGTCTTTTGAGTCTTCAGGAAAATTTCGAAGAAATTTACTTTGCCATCTCTTTGAAATTGCTCTTCAGGAAAGAATGTTTTATACAGGGGCTATCAGCATCAACAAGCAAAAGGAAAATGCATGCAGAAACAAATATAGTCCTCCTCCATTTGTTAAAACTCACCTGATGACCTTACTGATATGCAGTAGCACTATTTCCTAGAGTTTCACAGTACACCGGAAGGGCTGAACAAGACCATGAAACTGAGAATATTATCCAAAATTACTATAATAATATTGTCAAAGCTCAGTGTTTTTAGAGAGATGTAAAACAACAAGCTTCTGGTTGTAAACCATCCACAGAAGTAATCAAAATAGTCATTGAAAAATGGAGATTCCAGGTGCTCATGGAAGCAGTATAATTATTTAAAATGACAGTCATCCTGTTTCTAGGTGTTCTTATCTCTAAAATGAACTAAATGCATGCCTTGGGATTTCACCATTTGCATTATCACTTCCCAGCCTGAAGGAAACCTGAGAAAACCAAAAAATACAAGACTATTTTCTTCAATAAGATCATTGATATTCTAGCGGTGTTCTGTTTTCATTCTCATTTGTTTTATTTTGCCAGTTTTAACTAGGCAGTATTCTTTTTCTTGGAATAATAATGATAATAATTTAGATAAAGGGTCTGAGATCTGAGATCAAATGACTTATAAAAATGTCATAGCTGAGATTCATGAAGCTATACTGGCATTGTGCTGATGACTTTACAAAGGCCTTATGCAGCCACAGATAACTGGAGAAGTGTTTCTTCCTTATATATTTTCAATTCTAAGAAATTGATAATAGAGTTCAAGATGAAATCAGATAAAAGGTCAGTTTGTTATTGAGATATAAGTATCCCTGAATGTGTATTATGAGTTCATTCAGTAATCAGTCTTGATATAAGAGCAGTCTTTAAATTCATTGTATTTCTCAGCATGCCTTTGTTTACCTAATTGTATATTCACTGAGCATAAATTAATAAAGCATGCATGAGGATGTCAATGTGCTCTCTGCACTTTTGTGTGTTCTGTGAATGTTGTCTTTTTTCAGAAGTATCAAAGAACATTTAAAGAAAAAAGGCAGTTTCGAACTGATAGTTTAAAATTACCTCAAGTAGAATGATTCTGAGGAAATTCAAACAATGTTAGAGACTCAATATATTTGATATTGCATAAAACCACATTGAATTGTTTCTTGCCCTTTTCTTCCAAGGTTACCAGTTCAGAGGCAAGACAGGACTCCCATTTACAGATGAAGAACAGGAGTAGAGACTGTAATGCATCTGTTTATTTGTAGAGTTCATGCCATATTTTTCTGGGGAAAAACATACAAAATAATCTCTATTGCATGGGGATTGCATACTTTAAATTATGGAGAAGCATTTTCTGAATCCCTCTGATTTACATTTTGACCAATATACTTAGTTTGAGAAATAAATACACCATCATCATGCAAATAAACCTGTGAATGAATTCATAAGCAAGGATAAAAAAGTAACAAGTAATTCTACCGAATCTCTGCATTACAAGTCCCAGAGATACTTTTCTTGAGCAGTACTAGCAGCAGCATAACCTGCAGAAATGGCCACCAGGAGTGACAACATTGGAAATTGCATAGGAACCAAGGAAAACAAAAACATGATTCTTGACTTATGTATACAGTGTAGCAGGATCACAGATTTTCTGGCAATCAAGGGTATTGGTTCAGTTTCAGGTCAGAGTTGAAAGATGGGAAGAAAAGTTATTTTTATCCTTTGTTCTGGAGAAAATTCTTCTCTATTTGTTAGAAAATGGCCACCTGAATTTCCATGACTGCTTTCAACTTTATTTTAGGACTTAGGAGTAGTTCAGAATCCTTCGTACAGGCTCTTGCGCCAATGCTGTAACACTGGGTTTAACTTAGCTTAACATTCTAGTGTAATGCTCTAGACTATCAAATTATTTCTCCACTACAGTGAGTTTGACTCCTGGGGTTTAACTGGGAGAAAAATCCTCAGGGAGGAAGTAGAGAATAAGCCTTAGAAGGAAGGTGCTGTTAAGTAAGAGGTACTAGGGACAATGTTGATTTATTTTATGCATAGATGTGGAAGGCAATGTATGCAGGAAAGATACATAAGCATGCAGTTTCAGTTCTGGTAAATCTGTACTGCGGCAAAACCAAATTATTTCGGTTGCAGTACCTCAGTCCTTAGTCAATAGCAGCTAGCTACTGCCCCCTCCTTGCTAAAAAGTAGTAGTTCAGGCGGAGTGGTTTGCATGGTTCTGTAAAAGCATACATCTGATTTCTTCTAACAGGTGAAATACCTGTGAATGCACCTGATGATTTTTGTATGTGAATTTTTTGTATTGATTAATTTTGTATGTGAAAGAAGTGGCTGACTGAGAAAGTTTATCTCTAACAAAATATTTTTATGGCCGTGCCTAATTTCAGTCTTTGTTGGACTTCAAGTAGAATCATGTACTGGCGCAAAACCACCATGCTGTCTGATTTGGAAAAGATAGTTGCAGGGCCAGCTAGCAAATTTTGAGCAGAAAAACCAACCACAGGTAAAAGGTGAGCTCACTTGTTTGTTATCAGAAAACAGTAGAATAGGTGTATGACGAATTCAACAACTGTTGATAATTTTTGTACTTGAATTAGCATCTGTTAGAACAGCAAAGAGGGACTTTAAGCAGGTGGGATGGAATATCTGAAAAGGTGGGCCCTTGCCAGATCATGTGCTGCATGGCAACTCACTAATATTTGAGAAAGCTCTTAAGAGTGACCTTGGTCTGGCAGCAGAAGACTGCAGGATAAATAAGCTCTTAGAATGAGCAGGCAGCAGGGCTTATTTTGATCGGACTGACTTGAACAAGTGTTGTCTCTTCAAGACAGGCATTTAAATCCTTGGGTTTTTATTTATGCTGCTCAATTAGAGAAAAAAAAAAAAACAAACAATTAGTCCTCATATGTAAACATTAAATATCTACCTTTTCCTCTTCTTGAAGGGGAACAATCCCCCCCCCCCCTTTTTTTTTTGTGAGAATGCTATAAGTTTTCAGAAGAAAAAGAAGTATTCTGGAGTATTATAAAGAAGTAACTTTGCTCCAAAAAACAGCATGGAAAATGATTTTAAAATCTGAATTCTAAAATGTTTATATCTAGCCGCATCCAGTCACCTTTCCTTTACACAAATTCTTGCCTTTACACAGATTCTTGCCATCCATGGATGTCAAGGAAGAGAATAAAACCAGAATCGAGATCAAGTAATAAAATTGAGTTTCAGATAAATGAAATTATTTGTCTAAGTGTCTGTGCTTAGGCCAATGATGCAGGTAGGAACAGAATCCCAATCCTTGCAGGTATCTGTTGTCCAAAAAGAGATTATATGACCATCTGATACTTCTCATTGTGTCATCCTTTTCCTGGATTTGAGAGAGCTGTTCCCCACTGTATAGTCATTGCTATTTCCCAGAAACATCCTCTGGAACTCTGTAATTTAAATTCTGACTTGACTTGGGGGCGGGGGAGCTTTTTTTTCACTTCTCTAGAAAGTGATTCAGCCCAGTAGGATCTGATCATATGGAGATCTTCAAAAGAAGCTGCTAATTGAATTGACTGAGTAAATAGGTGCACTCTGTCAAGTGGTTAAACTAAGATTACACACACAGAGCCCTGTGTTCAGAGTGTAGTTATGCTGTGCAGCCTAATTTAAAATTATCATAAAATTCTCTCTGGAGAACAGTAAAATCTCTGCAGATCCTGGACTGTCTGGCAGGTAGACACTAATTGACAAGGCCAGTGTGTGGGATACTGGACATCACATAAAACCTACCTGCTTTGGTAAAAATAAGGCTGTGAGATAGAAGTTATGATGTCTGCCTTGATGGCAGACACCTTTGGATCTGAGATTTAAGAAAAGCCTACAAAGTTGTGTCCTTTCAATATGTGATTTTCAAAGTGAATCTGTCACCAGCTGTCACAAATTCGTTGAAGACTGTGACAAAATACCTTTTGCTGGACTGAATATTTTTCATGCTCTAGGGGAGTAAACAACTAGTTTCTAAACCTGTCATCTGTTTGTCACCATTCTCTAATAGGGGGCTTTACTGGTAGGAGGAAGAAGACTTTTTTGCTGAAGGCTCCTTTCATGTCTGTCTCCCAGGCATCCTCTGGAAAAGAAGACTACACTGATAGCTTTTGGGTTGCATAGAAGGAAGCAAAGGGCTGTGATAATTAATGTGTTTGTCCAAGTTTGAAGTGGGTTCAAACAATATTTTGTTTTCAGGGTGAATTCTGATGTTAATATCCTTCAGGCAGCTTTTCTCATGATTCAAAGCTGTTCAGTCTTCTAGAGACACAACGTATATGATGTGTCCAAATAGGCAGAGAATGAAAAATGCTTCATCAGAGGGGCTCCTAAAGCTAAACTGTATCAAGTTTGTCTTGAGCCATATAACAGTTTGCCGGCCAATTACTTAGAAGTAAGCTCTTTTTTCTTCTTTTTGTTTACCTCTTCTTAGAAGCGAGCTGCCTGCAGTTCTAAGCGCCCTTTCATGGGGACCAGTTTTGTCATTTCTACTGGTAATGCAATTCTAAATAGGACCAAAAAAAAAAAAAAAGACACATCTTGATTGAGGAACTTTAATTTCTATGTATGTTCTGCTGAATTTAGCTCTCTAAATCAACAAACACTCCCCAGAATATTCTTTTTCAGAGAGGAACAAAGCAAAATCACCCCTTAACTAAATTTTTCATAAGGGATTTTTGCTCTAGGAAGACGTAATTTTAAAGTGAGTTCATTGCAGAATTCCTGCTTGTTTTGCCTGGTTGCACTCACTGTCTCAAGCTAGCTGTTGAATAGCAGGTGCATCTGTTAAAATAGGGACTAAATGTTTTCTTTTTCTTTGGGGGAGACAATGAAATGTGGCACATAGGTTTACTCCTGCTGCATTCCTGAGACTGGCTTGCTCAGCTCTATAATCAGGTAGCTCCAAATGATTTCAACCGCTGATGTTTTTTCTCAATCAACTGTATCAAAACAAAAAGCTATTATGTAAACACATAACCTGAATAGAAAGCACAAAATTTATTTACTTTCAGGTCATATTGATTTCAATTTAGTCCCAAGATCTTGAGGATTATAGGGACTTCAAGAAAGTATTTTTAAACATTGTTTCCATAAATGCTTGAAAACATTATTCTTCTACTAAAAATTAATGCTAAAAAGGTGTTTATTTTGTTATTTTCTGTTTATCATTATTATTCAGCTTTAAAAAGAAACAAACATCAGCAGGTAATTCAACTGTCCAAATTTATAATATAAGTATAGAAAAAATTAAACAGTGAAACTCTCACAAACCAGACAGAGATTGAAGGCCTGTTTGTCCATGCTAAAATGATATGTTAAAAATAAACTGAGAAAGGAAATCAAGATTAAAAGCTTGTAGACTAATATTGCGCTAACTCCAGGAAGAAAATTATTCATAAGGTTTCTGAATAGTTTTGCTTGATGATCCAGTCAAACTACCAGTGTGGGTAGGGTACTGTTAATTGACTCATGATAATTTGTTCTTTAAATTTGAATAGTGCTTTGGGTGGTTAACAAACAATCCAGGTGGTTATAAAGCTGGTGTACCTGCTGTGAGGAGGATTATGGTCTAATTATCTAACGGGAGCATGTTCCAGGAGCACAGTGACAAAAAAAGTGCAATCTTTATCATGCACTATTTTCATCTTTCTGTTTAGTGGCACAGAAAAGCTTGAGAGTTATCTTTGTGAGGTAAGTATAGAAGAAATTATAAAATTCTTTCTACATTCTTCATGTTTTCAGTTTGGGAGTGACTGAGAATATTGTTAGTTATCCTCTATGATAAAATTCACTAAATGAGAATGCAGGAGGAACAGCAAACTTCCCTGTTGCTAGTGGAACATGGCATTCTTGATGGTATATGCACAAGATGTGAGAAATAGTTCTGTGCTTAGTGTGGTGATGTGAGCTGAAAATTATCTCTTTTCACTCTCTCATATGAAGTTGGAGATCTGGAGAATTTTCTGTGAACTAAATATCTACAAATCCTACATTTGAGGAACAAAATGAAAACTGAATCAAAAAACTGCCATGCACAGATATGTCCCTGAAGTGTGGACCACTGTAACTTCAAATTCCAGCAGAATGTTGTTGCAGTGCCACTAGTTTCAGAGCATGTCTATCAGGGACTTGAGCACACCTCATCTTAGTTTTCAGACTGCAGTAGAAACAACATATCAAATAATTTAATTGGACCACTAGTGTCCATGTCTCTAGCGGGCAGCTCAGACTGATCAGCTACCCACATACCTCTGCATCCCCTTCCATGGCATGTTGCCAGGGATGTGGTTCATCCACTTGCATCTTGTTTACTCAATATCGCTATTATCAGGACACATGGATATTGGCAATTACCAAAGCAGAAGGCCAGGTTTGGAGCCATTTGTACCATTCCTGCTACTGATCTAACATAGCAGCTCTTGAGTCCACAAATGACCCCACTGTGGTATCCTGGCTGCCATACCTCCCCAGTTAATGGAGGCTGGAAAATGCGTTGCAGCTCTTTTCCCTCTTCTGCTCACAGAGTGACAATAGAGGGAAGGGAACACTAATGTGATTGCACTCCCCTTAAAATTTGCAGTGAATAAGAGTGACTGCAGGGCTTGAAGATTCAACAGGCCATCATCTACAAGGAAGCTTGTGGCTGCCCTGCAGTAACAGCACATGTTCTTCAGGATCTCAATCCCCCTTGACACCCATCTTCTAATCAACACAGATTTTCGCAAGCATGTGGTACATATATGGTCATATATTAAAAATGCTAGGGGACAAATGTGCCATCTGGGTAGATTAATCAAGAAGGATACTGTTTATTCTTCTGGAAAGGACTGGTGAAACACTGGGGGCACTTTATCCCTGATACTCTGTGTTACAGAGAGTACATATGTGACATGCATACTTGGAAATTCATCACTCTGCATTTCAGGCTAAAAATTCCCCTTTTTCTTTAGTAACAAGTATGTCTTGCATATCCTAGGTTATCTCACATAATAATAATATTTTTGGGGTACTAAACTATATTACCTGGCAGCAAGAGTATGTTCATTTGGCCACAGGTTTTAAAAGGGCTTACTCTAAGAGTCAGACTTCATTCTTGTGTCAGGATTATAGCACTCTGATTTACCATCCACAGTCTTTGTGAAGCAAGTCAGAAGGATCTCCATGACCCCTTCAAGGATCTTTGTGGAATAGCCTATATTTCCTAAAAGCAAAATCCATCCAAGAAACAATATTTTAACACATCTCCCAGAAGCAAGATGCTTTTCAACATCTGAATTTATGTGTCTGGACACATTTGGATTTTATACCCTCCCTTAAATCCATCACCTCTTCCCCCTAGTAAATAGGACTAATCATCTCTGTCTTCCCTTCTTTTTTGTTTCCTCAGGCAATTTCCATCTCTAAGCAGATTAAACTCCCAAAAATGTCTTACATTATATTAAAAAACTAAACTCAAGCATGAGAAATCCTCTTGACATGAACTCTAAATTTTGCCACCCCCTTCTGAGTCAGTGCAGTAAATAGTTCAATGCTAGGTCTCTATGCAATGTGAAAGTGTTTCAATAGCTGATCTTAAGCTGGCTTGCTTTCAGGTATTCTCATTTTGGATCATTAACTCAGCTCTACTTCACAAGTTGTCAAACAACTCTTCAAGCAGAAAAATATCTACAGTATAACTCCAGAGTAGAACTTTATTTATTGTTAGTGGGAAGCTGCAAATCAATTCACTTCATTCTCAGCAAAAAAAAACCCCAAAGAAACCCAGTGGCAGGATATATACTCTCATCTTGAAGTAATCACAGTTTTGTGCAGGGATCCTGTCCTCTAATTGTCCACACTGCTTATCTGCAGGTACATATGTTGGCATTGTCTGCTGTTTTTCATGTTTCTTTCTTAGGTGAAGACTCTCAGCTGCAGGAGAAAAGCTTGAAAAGTCTTTGTTTCATATCCTTATAGACACTTTAGGTGCCGGTGCACCTAGCTTGCTCGCAGACCTCTGAAATACATCATTAAGGATTGTGTGATACTTTCTGAAATATCCTGGTCTTGAGATCATTGACACAGATGCTGGGCAACACATTAAAAATAACTTTGGTTGCTTGTGACCATTCTGACATAGGAAATATCCATCCATAATTCTGACCACTTCTTGGTAAGTTCCTAAATCACCACACAGTCCACTTAAAAGGCAGGCTAAAGAATGGGATTTAGTGGGATCAGGAAATAGCTGTCACTTTATCAAGAGAGGAGAGATACTTCACAATCTTCCAGGACAGGCCATGTGATAGAAGATGTTAATTTTCTCCTGTAGGATATAGTGGCAAGGCAGATATCAGACAGTTTGCTAGATTAGGTGGGGGTACCTTCTGCAGCAATCTCTCTTGTAATTTCCCAAGCATCTGGGTGCCCTGAGTCTCTTAACCTTTTGCCAGAAGTAAGGATCTCAGAAAAGGTGATACAGCTACACCTCAGACAGCAGCCAAATGCACATGGTTTTGGATGGAGTGCAAGAAAGCTATCATGCTCTTCTGTCTCCGGAGGCATAAGATATCGGATGCCTCCTATCCCTGGCTGAGAGTGGCAGCTGCAGGTTAGATGACACCTCCTGAGGTGTCATCTGAAGTAGATGAAGTTTCTTTGTTGGCTTACTCCTCAGCTTAGAGAATAATGTGTTGCCTTTCAGAAACCCAAAGACAGACTGTTTCCATCTTTCTTTTCTCTTCCCAGTGTTTTATAATTCCCCTTGCCAATTTTATTAGCAGCAACCTAGAGGTCTGCAAACATAGAGGTCCCCAGAAGAGATGGTTTGAAAAGGAGTGGACAACAGGTAGAAGCAGGTACTCATATTGACAAATAGGCCTGTCAGACCTTAATATAGGACCCAATAAAGCAGGCAGGACTTCCTCAAGATCACAAACTCCTCAAATACAATGTTTTCTGCAAACTACCAATGGACTGTTATAATGTCATGGAAGTTGCTGAACCAGATCAGAGTAGTTGTCTATCTGCTTTGTTCTTTTACTTCAACAGACATCAACAGCACATTTTCAGAGAGTGATTCACGCAGAGATGGAAAAAAAAAACCATTCCCTGTTCTGCTAGAATAAAAGTGCACTGCCTTGAGGCTGTGACCCAGGAAACTGTAGTGCACAGGGAGAAGGGGAAGTAGAAAGCAATTGTCCTTTGTTGCATTACAGAGCTCATATTTTCCTGTAGTTGTCTATTTAGATGTATGGCTGTAGTGTCTCATCTAATGTCTGTTCTGAGGATACGTGTTGAAGACACTCCAGTAATGAACTCTACGTGACTTCAATTAGATTCACAAGGGACCCACTTGTATTTTCTTTTAAAGTTAACTAGACCAGATTTGGTAGGAAATATATCTTCATGCTTTGCTCTTCTGTTCCTCTTTCCCGGGTCTTTATTTGGCTACAAAATATTTCTCAGTCTGCAACTTAGCATCTGCTACAATTGCGTATATACACATGTCATAACAAGACTTCCAAAGTCACCACAGGTCAGATGGATAAGTTATAGTGCTACTGCTATTTTAATATAGGAGTCAGCCTTAATGTCTGCCAGGAGGATGAAACAGTCCAGCTTTTACAGGGAATTGTTTGCAGTCTCAACCATTCACACATAGTTTGCAGTCAGAAGCAAATGTGGTTATTAGACTTAGGTCAGCTCTAACCTAACGACAGTTCATGCAAATGCACAGTTTAATTCCCATTGAGTTTTTTCCCAGCATCAGGAAACTCAGGAAACAAAACTTTAACAATTTTCTAATGTAGTATCTGACACATATTAGATGTTGCAGAAGAATATAGCCTGTGCATTGGGAAGGTTACAAATTGATGAGTATGCTATTAATTACAGCTTTAATAATTTGTGACAGTAATTCCCATTCCTATTGGACACACAAGTGTGGGGGAGGTAAAAAAAAAAAGAAATACTTAAGCTACCTGAAGCTTTAAGTTTATATTCCCTACAAATACAGCATAGGCATAATTTTTTTAAAGTATATATCTTCATATGTACTGTATTATGTGTTTGTACATACATAAATGTACAGCTGAAATGCTGTTGCCGTCACCTGGACTTCTATAATGTCACTTTTTGATTATGGACATTGCTGAAAGTATAGTGGAATCTGACAGGGACATTGTTTCTTTAGTTCTCAAGCACTTTTACCTTGATAAAGATTTTCCAATCAGTGCCTTCCATTATCCACCAGCAATGTTAATTGAAGATGTGTTCACATCAAACACTTATATCTTATCTGAAGAAGGTGTGTGGAACAGAGTTCCAGTACAATAGGAATAGTAATATTCGAAGACTGTAATTATATTCAAGCTTCATGCACTGCTAGAACTCCTTGCAAGTTAATACTGTCAAATTCTGCAGCTCTTGTGTCTCTGGATTAGTGATGAAGAAACATTTAATATCAGCTAGTAGATGGGAACTTCCTAAACATTCTGAAATGGATTTTCTATTATTTAGCACCCTTCATGAAGTAGCAATGTCTTAAACTTTTCTTAAGAAATGACTATTCATCTGATATGGAGGAAAAAAAAAAAAAAAAAGGAGTAAAATTCTTTTCCTTAAGGATCAATACAAAACGACTTTTTGGTCCCCTTTCTACTTCACAGGGAAAAGAAAAACACAGAATAATTTTTACTCTAAAGTTGCAGATTATTTTACCAAAATTATTTAAAGATTCTTCTTCGTTGGTGCTTGATGGCCCCATTTCCTGAGCCTGTGAAGTCTTGCTCATACTTCTGACCCTCCAGAAGGGCAGAAGCAATATTACCCAACCCAACTGTTGGTGGCACACCACTGAGAAATATCCTGACTTCCCAGCTGGGGGACATTAGCCAGTATGTGGCAAAGCACTTTGGTGGCAGCTTGAGTGACAACATCTTCTGCAATAGCAAGTGATGGCTGGAGTTTCTTTTTTTTTTTCAATTGGGATTGAAATACCTTGAAAGTCGATCATTATTCTCTATGGTGTTCCTTATTTGCTATCTCACTAGGATGTTGACAATAGCCTGAACTTCCCTGATCAGAAAGGAAAGCAGCATTCATGCCAAGCATGCTCATCTCCATTCTGCTGCATTGTTACTTTCTCAGATATAGTCTAAGTTTGGCCATGTCTGGGAGCCAACTGGAGACAACAGTACAAAATTGTTTGGAAACTAGGATTGAAAATGCTGTTACTGTTACAGCTATGAAGAGTATTTTAACTTAGAAATTGTTATTTTCTCTACAGAGATCTGACACACTTCCAGGGAACATTCCTTTGGGTAGAAGGGATTATGGGAGACTCCTTCAGACACAGAGCCTCTGCTTCTCAGGGGAGAAATGGAGCAACACTGAAATCTGAAAGATAAGCTGTCAGTGAACCATTTTAAGTATTCATTCAGCAAAAGCCATGGAAAATAAGTGAGTAGAATGTGGTTGGTTGATATATACATGCAGGGAAAAGCCACATGATTTCCATGCTTCCTTTCCCCAGCACCTTTGTGGTCTGTTTATTAGAGACTGGAGACTGGTGTTGCCTGCATCTGTCATGAAATAAGAGCTGGAAACATACCTAGGAGCATAGGAATTCCTTTGTGACATTGGCTTTATGAGTCTGTGACAGCGATATTTTGGAGAGAGAAAAATTAAAGTAGATATAGATATCTTTTTTATTTATGACATAATTAAATAATGAAGAGCTGTGAGGAAGTCAGTGCTTCCAAGGCTCACTTAAAATAAGTTAGTGTTTTAGGTACCAGGCAGACAAAGTTAGGCTGACAGAAACTACTGAAATCAGAGGGATCTGTAGTTATTAGCACTAATAATGAGTAGTATTGTACTTAAACGTAGCACTGAACTCACAGAGGTCAAGCCAGCAATAGACCTCAGATTAATCTAAGTGGAACAGAAACAAACATACTAGTTCGTTTGGTGGGATATTTTAAGTGGTAGCAGTATCTCTTGATTGCTAATTGCAAATTATGGACATCCAAACTGTAGTTTAAGTCGAGGTTGCACATAGTGAAGTAGGGTTGCATTGATTAGGTGAGAACTAATGGCCTCTTCCTGCTGAGCAAGTACAACAACTAGGAGTGATGCAGACTCCGATGAAATAAGATCTAAATTAATATTTTCCTTCTTTACTTACCTTTCTTGAAAAAGCTTTCTCTTAAGCTAAACATTATCTTTTCATAGGAAGATAGTCTTGCACATCTGGAGAAGGTTGCCCTAAATTTGCTTGCTTTTGTGGTCAGTACTTCTTGGTACACCTGTGTTTGCTCTTTTTCTCAAAAAGGATGAGCTCAGTAATGTGTGGGTAACTGCCTTGGGACTATTTAGTTCCCATCTTCTTTTCTAGGAACCCAAATCCTGGAAGATTATATAATGTGTCCATGTTTTTGTTTAGGATAAAGATAAATGGGCAACTAACTAATCCTAAGAGCCAAAGGGAACTCAGACACTTCTTACTTCTGGCAATCATTGACTTGAATTAGGTTTGAATCAGAGAAATGCCTTAAACACTCTGTGTCTTGGACAGTTGTTCCACATTTATTTCTAATCTCTTCAAAGCAAACTTTATCAGTCAAGAAAATACATGTGCTTGTGTGTTGTATAACTCTCTACTGAAATTGCTTACGATTTTGAAATCAAAGAATCGCGGAAATAGAATTTTGATGAGTGGAAAAATACTTAAGGAAGAGAGAGACTTTTATTTGTTTAGAAGTCAGCTCCCCACTCTCTAACTATAAAGCTGAGAGATTGCCTTAATCAATTTCTTAAGGACCGAGGTAAGAAATATAGCTGTTTCTTTAATAACCAGGGTTGCTTTCAAATCCATACTCCCTGGTACAAACACAGTGGGAATATCTAGAGGTCATTCCTTGGAGAACTTGCCCTAAAGCCAGCTAAGGAATAGAGAAGAGGATGAAGGAGTAACCTTGCACAGCTGATCTATAGCTTAGCTCTCTTTGGCATAGATTTGCTGTAAGGGTGCTTATGGCAATGTCACAAAGATTCTTGTAAAGATAATGAAGTAATGAAACATGCATTTGCTTTGTTCTACAGCACTTTCTCTTCAACACAGAGGAGTAACTTTATAGGAGAAAACCTCTACTTATCATATTTTTACCTGTGTTTTTTCATCTTCTTCTCATGCAAAGGTGGTATGTAGTAAAACAGAAGTAAAGCAGGGATTTTCATAGTGATACCTTAGATTTCAGGAAAAATAATACCTGCATATTTTAGTCTATATTAGAACTCTAAATTAACTGAATTTTTACAATATTACTGAGGAAATTGCCATTTTACAAGTGGCATAACTCATGCCTAACATTAATGGACTTTCTCCGGTTTTACTCTGAAATGGCAATCTGGAGGACTACATGTCAGTCAGCTTCACCTGAATCCTTTAGAAGGTGATGAAACAGCTAATCCTGGAAACCATTTCCAGATACTCGAAAGACATCAGAAATAGTTAGCACAAATTCACTAAAGGGAGGCCATGTTTGACCAGCCTGGTAAACTTTTTATGATGGGAGATCACACTGCCTTGGTAGACAAAGGGAAAGCTGTGGATTTTATCTACCTTGAATTCAGTAAGACTGTCAACATCATACTGGAGAAGGTGATGAAGAGTGAGCTGGATGTGTAGACAGTGAGGTGGATCAAAAACTGACTGAATGGCTGGTCCTGGAGGGTGCAGACCAGCAGTATGAAGTCTAGTTGGAGACCTGTATCTAGCAGCGTATCCCAGGTGTCAGTTCTGGATCTGGTCCTGGTCCTGTTTAGTATCTTCACTAATGATCTGGATGATGGGGTAGAGTATACCACCAGCAAGTTTGCTGATAAGACAAAACTAGGAGCATTATATTATATAGACATAGAACTGCATACTTCACCAGTAATAGAAATAAATAGCTGTGATAAAATCACCTCATAAAGGTAAACACACTTCTATTATTATTTGAGTGCTTTTAAATAAAATTGTTTTCCTGTTGTACTATAAGAATTCCACAATGGAAGAGACAATTCTGATACCCAATTCCTTGCCCATAGCAGTGGGTTTGGATCAAAATGACCTTAAGGTCCTTTCCAACCCTAACTATTCTGTGATGTCCCTCTCCTTTGAAATCT
Organism: Psilopsiagon aymara; assembly: GCA_024733675.1. Taxonomy (NCBI): domain Eukaryota; kingdom Metazoa; phylum Chordata; class Aves; order Psittaciformes; family Psittacidae; genus Psilopsiagon; species Psilopsiagon aymara. The sequence continues at coordinate 41,472 of JANRGW010027392.1, read as the reverse complement.
GCATGGTTCCCTCATAACTTCTCCTTATACTCTTTCTTCAAAATTATTAGCATCCTGAACCACCGCTATATCTAATACTCACAAGTATGAATCAGGCAGTTATTGTCTATCAACGTCATTCAAAATTCCTAGCAACAAGTTCCATTTGCAAATTTCAGATAATACATATTTTTTATTCTTTTCTACCTGAATATGTCCCATCCAATATTTTCTCTGTGTGCATAATGCAACATTCTGAAAGCAACACTTTCATTGTGAAGTAGTTTTTCAAATTGTTTCTTGGATGAAGGAAAGCCTGAGCATTTCAAAATGTTAAACTGGGTGAAGGAAGTAATAAAGGATTTTTCATCAAATCAATATTGAAGTAAAGAATAAAATATTAGCCTTCCCCAAAAGTTTTCAGTTGTCTTCCATCACCTTGACTTTCAGAACCCAGTGCTTATTTTTTAGAAATAACTCACCACATTATCAACACAGGCACAGGGGTTTCAGGCTCTTTCTCTTCAAAGACCATAGTAAATCTCAAGAGTTGTGTAGCATGATATGCTGTGGGGGGCAGGAAGGTGAGCATCTGCACAGTGAGATCACACTTCCTAAGAGTGTTCTTCATAATATTCCTCAGGAAATGAGCATGTGGCATGGGTCTGCATGTTTTAACAGATCTCTGCTTCCACTTGTTTTGCTTTGTTGCTCCTTACTAACAGAAGCTGCTGTGTGTCATCAGTATGTTCTTGCTGCAACAAGACATATTGAATAATAGAAGCAAAATGGTGAAGAAGGCTTCATGGATCATCTAAAGCAGGATGAATTATGCTGTGATGTTCTTTCATAGTTGTTTTTCTAATCTAATAATTTAAGGACCTCTGGCAAATAAGATTTTCACAGTTTTTGCAGTCGGCCCTCTCCAGTACCTTAGAAGTCAGAAAGCTCTTAATAATGTTAATTCTATTACAATTGTGAATGTATTCTTCTTCTGAGGTCATCCTTCAGGACCCATGTCGGCTCCTTTGATCACCATTTATCATAACAGCTTATGTAATTAATTATCATATTGACTCAAGCATTTCACATTGTTTTTCCTATATAAACTCATTCCACCAATTTTTTTTTTCACTGAAGTGAACTTAACTCTCCTTGAAGTTATATTCTAGAGATCACTTATTCTTAAAACTCTTCTCCAAAATTTTCTTTTTTTGACTTTTGTTTTCCATTAGGGCATATTATCCAGGTTTTTCTCTGAAATCACAGGACCTTAAATTTGTACTTTCTCTTAAAAAAAGAAATACAGCTGAGACTGTCAAAAAATCAAACAACTCTGAGGGATTTGACTTCAAGAAAAATGCCAAATATCATGAAGCTGGTGATTAAAATTGCAAGAGCTGGCAGCATCACAATTGCAGGTGATGAATATGTATGCCAAGGCTTTCCAGACATAGTAATTAACAGATTGAGATGCCCGAATGCTGCATGCAACAAATTTAGAAATGAGGGTAACTCTTCAGCTTTGCATTTTTTTTTTTGTACTGAACATCATGCTTTACCTCAGAAAACACACAGGAGTCACAGCTGAATGCCTCAGAAGATAAATGGCAGAGCAGACTTGTTTGAGCAGTGTACCACCTCCAGCAGATGTGTGGAATATGAGCTCCTATATGAACGATGTGATTTTTCTAACCAAACGTGTTAAGTCATTGTCCCTCTAAATTCTTACTGATGAGGCTGTGCCTAGAATATACTGTGTTCAGTTCTGGGCCTCTCACAATAAGAAGGGCATTTTATTGCTGGAGCAGGTCTAGGGAAGGGCAACAAAGCTGATAAAGAGTTTAGAGAAAAAGTCTTATGAGGAGTAGCTGAGGGACCTGGGGCTCTTCAGCCTGGAGAAAAGAAGACTGAGGGGAGACATTATTGTCTACAACTACCTGAAAGGAGGTTATAGAATGGTGAGTGTCAGTCTCTTCTCCCAGGTAACAAGCAATAGTACAGGAGAAAAGAGACTCGAATTGCACTGGGGAGGGAGGGGTGTAGATTAGATATTAGGAAAAACTTTCTTTCCCAGAAGGCTTGTCAAGTATAGGCTGTCCAGCTTGGATCACCATCCCTAGAGTTTTTCAAAAGACACGAAGATGTGCCACTTAGGGTCACAGCTTAGTGGTAGGCTTGGCAGTGCTACGTTAACAGTTGGACTCGATCTTAAAAGTTCATTCCAACCTAAACAATTCTGTGATTAGATGAAAGGAAGGCATTTGTCATTGTGCATGAGAATGGTTAATCTCAGCACTGTGTCCTCACATTCAGAGCAGACTCACAGTGCTCACATATTGTTAGCACCCGTATTTGGGTCTGTGCACTTCAAAACATGACAGCCATCTTGCATACATACACTATAGGTGCAAAAGCCACAGCCTTGACATCTCAGGAGGATGTTTTTAATTTCAAAATCTTGGAAGTTTAGAGTCTAATTATTTCTGGCAAAGAAGATTGATGGTGAATGAGTTGTGTCTGTCAAATGTTGAATTAACAGTCTCTCAGATCTTGTTCTTTTGAAGGCACATTAGCACAAAGACGAAAAAAATAGAAAAAAACCTCAAACTACAGAGTCATATTTCAGTCAAGCAAAGTCACAGAGAGATTCAAACAGTTTGGTGTGTTTAATTGCATAAATGAAATATGTAGATGAAAGAAGAATCTTTTGATCCCTCTGATGTGTTTTTGTTTGGGGGAGTTGAGAATTTGGACATAAGACCATTTCAATGTACCTCTGTCTCTAATTTAAGCAGAAATGAGTTTTTGTAGTAAGGAAACAAGAGGAAAATGCCATGGGATGTGTAAATATGCTAGATAAATGCATGTTAGATTTTCATCAGCCCCTCCTTTTGAAACTGAGCACAAGATTATACGTATGTTTCTAATTGTAATCCCACTTTGAGCAGATCTCTAATGTGCAAACCCACTCCTGGCCCCAGGACCTTTTCCTTTCCAAACTGTGTGGCATATTGTAGAATATTGTAAACAAACATTCATTGACTATTTCTACACTTTTAGCAGAAAGCAGTTGCCTCATTTCTTGCTTCTCTTTTGTGAAGCAGTGGCATAAATCTGTCTATAACTAGCTTTTCAGATTAACTAACAACATCTTTTCAAAAACTGTTATGACATTAAATTGTTTTGATATTAGTGCTATTATCTTTTAATATGCACAATCCTGAGATTCATGTATTAGGTTCTCTAGGTTGTTGCAATGAAAATTATTGTAAGCCACAGCTCATGAATCTTTTCCTAACAGTCGTTTAGCCAGCACATGCTAATGAACCTTCCTCCTTTACTTACTTGAAATACCTTACTGAGAGGAAAAAAAAGTGGCAGAGACAAAGCATTATGTTTGCAGTCTATGCTAAGATATTTCACAAATGTGACAGCAGTTGCATGTGCTCTTTGCATTAAATTGCATGCAGTTGATCTAACAGGAATATAATTATGTATAAATGGGAAAAAAGCAAACAAGCCCCAGCCTAGGAATCTCACCTCTGGGCTAATAATAACTCTCTCTCAGAAGTCCAGTAATATTCCAATGATTTTCCATGACTTATGCACTTCTCTTGAAAATGCATAATTTCAGGCCAGAAGATTTTAAAAAGCCACTTCCCTGGTGCTAACTGCATCCGTCCCAGGAAGTCCTTCCTGGCCCCCAGTAGATGTGCCAGGTGGGCATGGTGGATACTGACTCTACTAAGCTTTCTGAAGGATCTACCTAACTAGTGTTTGTGTCTCTTTACATGTCTGCTGGCACAATGCATACATCATGCTGACCATCACATGGGCAGCGCACCACCTCACCTGTTTCCTGAAGATGGTGCTGCACCCTGCTGCCAAGCAGCTCCGGCTGTGGTTCCAGCCATTGGGTTTGCTGTTTCTGTCTGAGCCACACCACACTTCACAACCTGCTGCAGCCAGTTTGGGCAAAAATTCAAAGTAGAGACATCTGACTTTTAAGCAGCACAAGAGGTAGAGACAAAGCAAAAATGAAAGGCAATGACATATTAAACAGAAAAGAGCAGCAAGGTACATTATTTTGTACCCCCAACAGTGTCCATCATTTAAGAGCTTGCATTTTGTGAAATGGTTGACTGGATTGTGCTTTTCCTCCACTTGTCTATTTACTGTAGCAATCTGGTTTGCTGATCATCCATCAAAAACCCCACATCAAATCCCATTTGATGTCTTGTATGAGAACTTATATGGGTGCAAATATTCCCCTATTGCTAGATGGAAGGCTACACTTGCCTGATGACACAGACATCAAAGCACTGAATAGAAACAGGCCAGTAAGAATTATTGGTAGAATAATAGGTTTTTCACAGTGCATTACTAAAAAAGAAGAGTAGATTGGCTGCTGCACAGGACATTAATTCTTTAGCTATAGCCTGAGCAGTGTGCTGGTGTGGATTGATTTGTCCCAGAAGTATCTGAGAAGAACAGTCACTTTATAAGATACACTTTTCTTATTTGCTTATTAAATGGTGTGCCTCATAGTACTCTTTTGTTGATCTATATCTCTATTTCCTCCCACTGCACATGTCACTTTATTATCTGGACTTCTGCACCAGTCTCTATATTTTCTTTCAATGCTATTTGCCTTAAAAGGTTAATGCCTGTCTGCCCATCCAGGCTCCCATCAGGCCCAGGTGAGCCTTGTGCAAACCCCTTGGAAATTTTCTAAACTGCAACTAGAGCTTGAACTGAATGTGGGAAACAGATGGAGTCAGTCTCATTTACGGAATACTCTAGTATCTTTGTCTGCAAAGAATATCTCTTAAGAAACGCACACTTAAGTCCAGTCTCTTCAAAATATTTCTGTCCTGCTAACAAGGAGTATCTTTGCTTTTTAATTCTACACTTGCCTGCTTCAGCTCCCAACTGTAGCTTCCCAGCAGAGCAGCTGCTTGCCAAGAGGGTGATATATGTGCAATTCTGTCTGACACACAAATTCCAGATAAGCAGGCTTTGGGGTCCTTGCATCATGCTTCAACTCTTGGAGTCTCTTCCCACTTTTCCTTTGCATCTCACTAAATTCTATGTATATCTTGTCCCCTATGCCTCCTCAAATACCAGACGGCATATTCTCACAACGTTGGATGGCTGCTCTTGAAACATTTATGAGCACTGCTTCTGGTGTGAGAGCACTGCTTCTGGCATCAGACCATCTTTCATTTATGCAATAGAATTGAGCCACTGCCTCTAGTCTGCTTCTCCATAATGTGTGTGTGGGAAATATACCTTCTTTACTAATCTCCCTATTATTAGGACACCTTCGTGCTGGCCTAGATGGATTTCAAAGCTAGCATTAAAATTTTGTTTCTGAAGAACATCCAGTATTGAAACTTTGAAACTCTCTTTTTTCATATAAGTTGAAGATGGTTTTATTTCTCATATGGCTAGCTTAAAACTGACCAGGAGGTGAAGGTCTTGGTTAGAATATAATGTAAATTACATTCCTTCATACACTTCTGAATTAAGGTTTCAACTCTGGCTGTTGAGCCTATGTTCAAGTTGTGAGCCATCATTATGAGTAGTTGGCATAAGCTGTCTGTATCTTCCCTAGCTGTCTAAAGCAAGCTCTTTGGCCTGGGCTGCACTTTATTTATGACTGTTCTGTGTGTAAGGCTAAACTCATTGCTTGTTCTTTGTAGTTAATGTTGCAGCACACAGAGGCAGCCAACAGATTTTGGCTTGAACCTTGTATTTAAATTTTTAAAGAACATTGATCTTCAGGATTTCAAAGATGCCAGTGTGTGAAACGACGTTCTCAGTGCTGGATGGGTCTTCAGAAGCAGAGTGAGCTGAGGTGAGAGGGTGAGATCTCAGGGTGAGAGCTTTCCCTGTACTGAGAAAAGAGCACCCAGCACAGTGCAGCACATGATTTCCTGCAGGATTAGGGACTTACTTAACTCCCTGCTGCCTAAGGTTTCATTTAAAAATGGAATCTACTGCTGTGTATGTTTGTGTATTTATAAATGTACACAAACACACACTCTAATGTTGTGTATCAGTATATACCATTCCACAGTGATGATGGGCTCAATCTGAGCTAAACATTTTTTTTTTTTAATCTCCCTGGAAGTAAGAGGTTTGAGAATTATACAGGGGATATGTTCTGATAGTTGCTTTTATACTTCCCAGAGTAGAGCTGAGCTCCATCTGATATTAGGTGGGGATAGAGAGGTATGATCACATATAGTTTCTTCTGACCATTAGGGAAATGGTTGCCCCCTTGTCAGTATAGTGGGAGTATCTAGAGAGTGATGCCAGAAGCAGAGTCTTATCTTGCGTATGCCTTTTGTCAGTCTTGTAGGCAAGGAAACAGAGCTGCTTTCAAAAACGTTTTGTAGGAACAAAATCAAAAACAAGTTTAGAAAGACATTCAATAACTTACTGAAGTTGGGAGGATGGAAACCAGCAAAAGCATCAGTAGTAAAAATATGTTAGTCTCTTGGAAATGTTTATTTAGTGATTTTCAGCATTAAATAACAATGAATATTGATTAAATAATGAATAAAATTTATTAAGCACACATAGCCAAGTTAATTTGATTTTATTATTTGAGTAAGGAATTGGATATTAAAAATTCAAGTCTTCTGCCAGTAGCTGGCCTCACAGAATGTCACAGGGAAACAGCCAGTGCACTAGTCTAAGCAATTCTAACATTTTGGCAGCATCTCCAGTCCTAACATGTACAGAATGGAGGAGGGAGGGAAGTATAAATGTTCCATCTCCTCTGAAGATTGAGTGCAAATTGCACTAGATGCTGCCGTGGGGTGGAGTTAGGTGATAAATAAGACCGTAGAAACTGAAAAATCCTGATCTCACTGCTCACCCAGAAGTGCTGATTACTGCCTAGAAAATGCAAAGGGGTAATAATTTGACATTTTAGCTGTTAATGAAAAAATCTTGCAAAAGAAAGTTATAATGAAATATAATCATATAAATAAATTAGACTATGCAATAGTAATTTGGGGCATTTTCTAGCAGTCCTCGAACATGGTTTCCCAAAATGATCCTTTCTTTTTCATATAGATCCTTTGTTCAGCTCTTGGCTATGTACCTACTCAGATGTCCTGTAGAATGATGGACAGGGTACCAGCTGCTCTGTCTGTAAAGTCTGGTGTGTATCTGTTTCTACAGGAAGAGAAAACAGTGTTATTCTATGCTGCAGTACAAAAAAGCCATTAGGACTTTCCTCCATACCCCAGGGCTTTCCTCGATGGATGCAGGCATTATGCAATTTCACTGCAATGCTTAAATGATAGCAGGCTTCCCAAGTGAGGCTACTATTACAGTGGCAATAGCTAGAATTTCCACTTTGCGCCTCCTCTCCTGTTTCCTATGAACCATCCTCAGTGGGGAGCTGGGGCAGCATCAGGTGCATGCCTCTCCCCCCCCCCCTCCCCTTCAGCAGTGAGGAAGGCAAAGGGCTGAAGGCAGGCTGTGCTCAGGAGAGAGCAGTGTAACATGCATGCAGATGCTTGTGAGTGGCTGCTCAGAGCAGGTCTGATACTTTAAGGAAGGGATAACAAAGCAATAGGGACCCCAAATTCAGGAATCAGCAGAGCCATCTGTATGCAGCAATACAAGCTCTGCATCCACTGCCCAAAGTCTGGGAAGAGATATGACTCTGTAAAGGTAGGGAACGTGTCAGAGCTCCTGGCTTTGTGTGCATACCACTGCCACAGAATGAGCTGGGGAAGACAAATGGACCTCTGCTTCCTCTCAGAGGCGCATCCTTTGGACTATCTGGGAGGTGAGGTACACGTGAAGCAGTGTTCCTGCCATGCAGTGTGGGACCAAGGCCACATGTGGTGCCTTGGTGCATACTCATGGATCAGTTTGCATCTAGCCCATGTCTTTAGAAGGGCTTTCTGTAGAATCTTGAATGATTTGCTTTTGTCTTGAATAAAAGCATAACTAAACCTCCATGCAGGGCACAATGTCACACACCCCCTGTGCCTAGGGAGCAGCTGAACCCACAGGAACTGCGATTTACTGCAGCCACATAGAAAAAGACCTAAAGAAAACACAAGGGAACAAATTAGGTTGGGGTATAGTAAGAAAAAGGGGAACATACTTCAACCACAAGTTTGCCCCGGAGCTCTTTCTACTCTTGGTTTCTGTACTTAGGCAGATGGTTAAATAAATAAACAATCTTTCTTTCCTCCTGCAAGTTGTGCTTGACAGCTCTGGGGGCATATGATCGGGTTTGAACTGATGCAGATGTGTGCACCTGGCATATTGGGTGGGAAGTTATTTTCTTTGTTTTTAATATCTCGGGCACCTTCAAACGTACATCCTTGAGGCAAATCAAGTTTTTTATTCCCTATTTTGGTACTTACATGCTGGTTATTATCCTTCAATACTTACATCACAACAGTCTATGAAAGCCATAAATGTGACCTAGGCTCTACTGTTCTGAGATCTACATGAATATATACATACACCTCCACAGTAACAAAGAATATTTTTCTCTCTTGTTCTTCCGAAATTTAAATACACATATGAAGGGTGAGCATATATAATAGCACATATATAATAGCAAGTCCTGACAGTCATGCAGATGGTTTAACCCATCTTGAAGAGCCATCTCTATGAATGATTTTAAGTTAAATTAGAACTATGGCATACAATACAAAATGTGAACAATTAAACATATATATGCCTCCTTTAAGCGAATACTTACGTACATTCCTAAATTTCAAGACTCCTTTCCTTACCTTGGACAACCTGTGGATATTCACACAGAAAAAGGACAGATTTGTATGTGCTATTGCAGCTGGCAATTCTTACTGTTCATTCTTTAGTCCTGCTCTATGTACGGCCTGACCATCTTCATGTCCTAGAAGCCTGTGATGTGCTCCATTTGAGACCATACTTTCTCCCACACAATGCTATTTGTTCCTATCAAAATGATTACATCACCTTCTCCCTGCCAAGCACCATCTCTCTCTATCTCCTGAAAATCCTGAATCTCAGGACCTGGAGGATCTTTGCCTTCCTACCATGCTTTTTGTGAAGCTTCCACTTCTCCATCTCTGGCTACATTTTCTATTTTGTCATTATTAACAACCACCTTTCTTAGGGCCAGATTAATAAGAGATGTTCTTTAAGCCCAGGATTTATACTTATATTATTCTTACATTTATCCTTATTTTTATTCTTACTCTTATTCAGTGAGAAAGCAGAGAGTTTGTGGTTGGTTTAAGATACTGTACAAGAACTGCTTGGGATAAAAATTACTGGATCATGCCAAATGAAATGAGCCGAATGCTGCACAGCCTTGCTCCTGCCGGTCATAAAGAGAGACAGACATGCCTGGATGAGAGTACTCACCACAGGTCTGTTTGTTTTATTTGGGAGAATGAACTGGAGCCAGGAAGTGAACGGTGTCTCAGTATCAGTGAACTGATACTGAATTCAGTGTTCAAGCATGTGAACTAGATGCATTTCACTTGTCAGGGTAGACATAGTTTGTGAAGATATGTTTGAGAGGTGGTAAGGCGTCAATAAAATTTTCCTATGAGCTGATTTTGAAAGTTTTTATTCCTCCTCATTGACTTTCCCTTCCACCCCTGCTATTTCTATGCCTCTTCACAGGCAAAACATCATGTAGAAATGTTGAGACACTAATTCTTTTATGGGAGGTCCAAATTATGTTGTGACATGGTTCAGTCAGAGAAAGTGGGAAAGACTACTCACCTAACACCAGCTGAAAGCCATGTGGTATGTACTTGAGCTAGTCCAATAAGATGTCCATGTCATTCAAAAACTCCTAGCACATCTAGCAAAGCTGTCAGTTATCATCAGAGGAATTGAGGGCTTTGGTCATGTAACCTAAACTATTTTTTTAGTCCTAAGTTATATAAGTAAGTACAAGAAAATTATATTGCTGAAGACAAATTGCTGTCTTGGGTTTTGATTGATGTCTCTTACTTCAAGTGTAATTGAGGAAAGCAGGACTTCGTTAATCAGAATTGGTTTGGAAATTCCATTTGTCTTAAGTACTCTATACTGAATTCCTCTAAAGAAACTTTGCGTACTCAAAGGGTGTTTCTTTCAGACTAGGTTGAAGCTTAAACAACAAAAAACCTAAATAAATTGGGATTTATTCAAGTTTCCTTTTTCTTTTTCATGCTTTATGCAAACCCAGATGGTTTTGGGGCTTTAGGGCTTTTTCCTTTATTTTATTTTGGTTTGGTTTTGGTTATGATAAATATTATGATAAATATTTTCTATTTTTTCTTCATATTCGTGCATATTTCACTGTGATGATTTGACAATCACAATCTTATACTTCATTTATGTCAGTTAGATTTAATTAAAAAACTAGGTAATGTGGTGTTTGCTTTTGTATCTTGACTGAATCACTGTGACTTTTGGAATTAAGCCTTCGTTATTAAAATAACATTTTACTAGAGATATAGTCATATTGTTGCTTCTGCAAGTATTGAATTAGAACCATACTGAAACTGAATCTCAAAAAGATGGGATGCAGCTAAACAAAGTTGTATAAAAATCTTAAATATTTTTAAAAGAGATGAGCTACTCTATTTATCTGTTTCTGCAGAACTCATAAACCAACTCTAAAATAGCTTACTGGAAAAAGTAGGCTTGCTTCAGTCCAGTTTAAATGTAAGTTTTCTGCTGGTTTCTACCCTGCCCTAGTCTTGAATATACAGAATACTTTGTGGCTTATAAACATTCTCCTGTGAAACAATTCAGCTTCTTATCTTTCATTCCAACTCTGCCCACTTAATTCTGCCTGATATACATGTATATGTAATCCATATACTTATGTGTGGGTATAGTAACAAAAGAATACAAGCTTGAATTAGTTGCAAAGATGCTCAGCATTTTCTTAGTTTGGTTCTACATGCTGCACGTGCTGTTGAGGGTGCTGGCAGCAATATGTATCCCATTTCATATAAAATAGAATTCTAATATCCGATGCAACCCAGAGAAGGTCTTTACTAACCTGCACCTTCCTAGGTGGAGTTAATACCAGGGGTAGAGGGAAACTATTAATCCCCCACCTCTCATTTTTTCTCTTATCTATGGTTTTGGGTTTGTTGTTTTATTTGATTTCTTTTCCTCCTTTTTTTTTTTTTTTTTTTTTTTTTTAAGCTGTGGAAGGTGGAAACAAATTCTCTAACTTCTGCTAATCCATGAAATTCTAGTAGGATATTCTGTTCCTTAAGCTTCATGAAAGTTTTAAATCTGTATGCTAATCCTATTTCCAGGATGCTTTTACTGCGCGTTTCTTTAACAATAGCATGAATAATTTAAATCTTCGTTTAAGATTAACTTCATCATAAATTATAGTGTGAAGTTCGGAAAGAAAATAACTCATACAAATAATGGAAGCCAGATTTTCAGTAATACTGATGAAAATACATGTTCTTTTGGGAATTATCAAATCTCTTTTAGTTATTAAGACTTAGACAGCTATAATTAACAGATCCAATGGATCTCTGCTGGAAGCATGGCACAGTGGCATCTCAAAGTCAGCTGCTGGAGTGCAGTGAGATTGAGGGAAGCAGGGAGGGAAAGCAAGAGGATATTTGGTTCCTAAACACTTGCTTTCTGTCTGCTGTCTTCACTGTCTAAGAAATTACTGCCTTTGGTCGAAAATTAATCATTATTAGAGGAAAGAAAGTGAGGGGAAGAGAAATTAAAATAGAAACAAATGGTGACCACTGACCAGTAACAATACTACTCACCACTGAAATATGGTATGGGGAGAGGGAAGATGCTCCTGGCTCCTATCTTCTACTCCACAAAAGTCTTACAGCTGGAGGAGGGAAAAAGCCTTAAAGAATGTGTCAGTTTGGGTTTGAGGCATTTCCTTCTGATTCTGCTTCTCTGCAAATGGACTGAAGCTAGAACATCCAGCACTATACCTATATCTATTATTCACACTAAAACCCCAGGTAGTTCAACTGAATCAAAAGTCCTGTTGATTTAGCAAAGTACAAAACCAAGATGTGCTGTTCCATGACACAAGGAAGCTGCATCAAACTGAACAAAACAGGCAAAAAAGCAGAGCAAAATAGAGAGAACGAATATGGTGCTGAGCCTTCAGTATGATGGCTAGCAAAGCCTGCAGTGGGGAATAAAAGGGAGACGGGTGAATTCAAAGGAAGCAAGAAAGTAAGGAGAGTTGTGTATACCAAGAAGAGACTGGAGAATGGGAAAAAAGAATACAGAAAAAAAAAATCGGACCTCCAAATTTAATATTACTGCTCAGTAGTTTGGGAGGGTAAAATGAAAATATTCTTTGATTTTCATGACACAGAAGTTGAAAGGGGGACTTGACCCAAGCAACAATATTTTCTGACTGTAAGCATAACACCTTTAGTTTAGTTCCTACACTCAACACATTAAGGATGAATTCTTGTCTTATCACCACTTTCAGAAACCATGCCCTTTCTGTGGTTTCTTTTTTGTACCATTGTTACTCCAGTTTAAAAGTCTGAATTTCCTTTTTCTAGGATTCATGTGTGTCTGTGTGTTGTACTATCCAGAGTTTTTAGTATTTATTCCTACTCCTTTTTGGAGGCTATTCTCCCCATTTGAAAGCCTTCTGCCAGCTTCCACAACTGCCTTTCCTTTCACTGCACTTTATTATAGCAGTGACTATCTTTGTGTTTGCTGGTGAATGCAGCATGGCTGAATCCAGATAGAACTTTAACAAACATCTCAGATGTTTCTTCCATTTGTTGTTACATGGAGGTCTTCAGTGTGCTAGTCATATGCCTGTTTATACATAAACTTGCATAAATTTGCACCACTGTTGAGTGGGGGTATGAGAATTACTGTTTTTCTTCCCTGCATTGAGGCTCAAATGATAAGTGTTCATTTTTTCCCTATCATCTCTTTTGAAAAACACTATAAAATGTTTTCAGATTGTTTAGACCCTTGCTAAGCTTCCTTCTGATTTATAATTTCAAATAGAATTTAGTAATGAAAGAGTGGTATATATGTCCCTCTGCTAACAGACCCTAGTGAAATACATTGCCTTTTATATCCTCAGGTTTCTTGTCTCTACCTTGGTCTATCTCTACTGTTTTATTCTCTTTTAAGTTGGTGGCCAGTACAGAAAATACTAAATTCATTACTACTTTTTAAGAAGGAAGTCATAGAAAGAAAAACTTTACTGGTTGGCTGACAGCAGAGAGCTGACTACTGCCTGAAGTTCTGAGACATTTCTAAAATAGACTTTGTTTGCTTACTTCATTTTTTCAAAGTGATATCTTTGTGTTTTCGATAGATGTGGTGAGTTTTGCAGTGGATTTAGGCAACTGAAAATTTTATTTGCAGAGCAAAAAATGCAATACAAATAAATCAATATTGCCACATCATAAACTGTAAATTCTTCAGTTAATTTAGCAAATCTGGAGCAGATAGGAAATTTATTTTAATGCTCATTCATACATTTACTGGCCTCTGTAGAGTTAAGACTGAATTCCAGCCATCACATTAAACCTACTTCATCATTTTCACATTAGTGATGTTGAGATGAAAAAATTCCATGACTATCATGATGCGAAAAAATGTTGTATTATTCAGAATATTTGAACAAAATAGTTTAAAGTTGTTAGGCAGCAGAAAATAAAAAATCCTCCTTTTATCTCTCTTATGTTCCAAAGAGGACAAACTCCCTCAGTGGCATTATAAAGACTTTTTGACTTCTTAAACCAGTGTAGCTTTCATTTACCATTAGAAGAGGAACAAGCTGGTCATTTTGAGACTTAAAAAATATTTTTTGAGGTATACCTGAAAAGAACATTTATTTTTCACTGAAAATTCTAAATTAAAAAATCCCCCAAAGTGTCTTTCATACTGCTCCCACAAGGTAATTTAGGTCCATGATCACAGCAATTTCAGTGCCAAATTCTTCTTTCTCTTTCATGTTTTTGCTAGAGATTTTTAATATTTTATTCTACATATCTTTTCTCCTGTTCTCCCCTATCCCTTCAAAATGTGCTATAGAATGAAGCATCAGACTTGCAATGCTGAAAGTTGATTCTCTGATTGGCTATTGATCAGCCTCAGATTACAGCTGAATACATTTACAATATGCATGAATATGTCACTTTTTAACATGGCTATTGGAGAGAAGAACCTCTTGATATCCCTTTTCCTGTCATTCACATTTAGTGGCTCTTATATGTTAATGTAAAAATGGCATATGGCTGCAATAAAATCTGTAAAAGGATAATCTCTCTTTTCCTCAAAAGCAATTCCACAGAGCAAATGTATCATTCAAAGCCTTGAGTCTTGCTGAATGAATGGTCAAGATAATAATAGTTGCCATGATAAGAAGACCTTTTCTTCACTTGCTAACTTCCTTGGGAAAGCCTGATGGCCACAGTCCTCAGGGCCACAAGGAACATGTGATGAAGTACTTGCATGAAAGGACCAAGATTTCCAACTTACAGATCTGATAACAAAAATACAAGCAAACAGCAAGCTGTAGAGAGCAGCAAATTGCTGTTCACATTCTATGGTGTTTAATTTTGCCCTGAAAAGATTAGCTGGCATAATATTTTTTTTCAATTGTTTTAATCTTTCAGTATATGAGGTAGGTAACATCAATGGAGTGCAATATATTTTTTTTTATAATATCTGAGAAGTTTTCAATATGAATAGAAAATGCAATTGCACTAATGAGGAAACACATACAGGAGGCTTCTAGCTCAGCCACAAACTGATCAGAAGCTGTATCAGGTGTGCCCTCAGTTCAGGAAGGAGTCATTAGTAGCTTCCTGAGATTTTGAGCTTCCTTTGAAACATCAGCCATTAAGTACCACTGGAGACAGTAAACTAGACTGGGTGGCCATTGGCCTGCTCCACTTGGAAAATTCTTAGATGTCTTGTGCTTTGGTCAGGTCATGTTATTCAAGGTTAATTGTCCATTCTGCCACTTCAAGCTATTTTTAAGCTTTCTGTTTCACAGGGAACTACACAGCTTTTGGATTTTCTGATTAAATGTCAGTGACAAGGAAAAAATGCTGGGTTTTTTTAATATTAGTTTCAGACTGTGCTTTAACTACTGCATGCAGTAGTCCTAATTATTGGTCCCCTTCTGACAGATGCTCCCTTTCTCGTAATTTATTACCAATTTGATTGACTCATTTGTTCAGTCATCCAGTTAGACAAATATGCCAGAGAGGGCCAGGTGGAATGACTGCTCTGCATCTGCTAGGCCATAACAGAAACCTGTCTACATGGGTCAGTTTGAGGCATCTGAGAGGAAGTATGCAAAATTCCAACTACGAAACATATACCCAGAATGGCTGCAAAGCCAGGCATGAAAAATCTTGAAGCAAAATACTTTAAAAGGTTTATTTTCATTTTACAAGCACTTCTTCTGGATACTGATTTCCACAAGGACCTTCCAAGACATGAAAGGCAGTTCAGTTGCATTTCTTCTACCTCAGTTGCCCTCTTGTTCTCCTACTGTTATGAGAGAAGGAGAAACAAGTAATCTGTTTTCCTTGCCAGAACTGATTCTGTGTAACTGGAAGAGTAGTTGGTAGTTTATGTCTAGAAAGCACCATGCCTACTGTTTATTTCTGCTGTCATTTGGATGACCTCCTTGGTATGAGTCTCTTCTCACTCATAGTGCACAGTACTACTTATGCTTATTATTTCTGTGTAAATTCAAACTGGGAGGTCTCTGCAGATAATCAGGGTATGTTCTGAAGAGTGAAAGTAAGACCAAGCAATAATTTATCCTTGTTTTATTTATCTATAGTTCAGTAAATCTGCTCCCCAGATTCTTAGCTTATGAAAGACAGAATAAGAAAACATCTTTCCTTACAGAAACTAGTGTAATTCTTGCTAGGCCATCTGAATAACCAAGAAATCATGTCCAGTGATGGGAGCAGCCTCAGCTGAAAAAGTTACTGCTGAGAGTGACTTTAACAGTGACTTTAACAGAAGGAAAGATTACACAGTCTAATCCTTCACCACATATCTGGGAGATGCACTCATCTGTACTTCCTTATTTAAACAAAAAATAATTTAGGAGTAGTACCACTAGAGAAAATACTGATTTCCCTTTGATGCCATTCCTTAGTATCCAAGGATGAAAAAAAAAAAAAAAAAAATAGAAAAAAAAAATGGCCTTTCTGTAGTTTTCTGTCAATAAAATCTGGACTTCAAGGTGGTTATAAGATTTGCCTCAGTTCCAGTTTAGGCGGCTGGGAATACATCATTACATCCTTATAACTAGATCAGGCATTCTAGGGCTATGAACATTAGTATAGAATCAGTTACATACACTCAATTAAGCTCTTCTTTCAAGCTCTATGTCAATATGTATTTTACCCAATATACATTTTTAGAAGGGAGACTGTAATCAAAGTAAGTTCTGGAGATGACACCTGCAGACAACTGGAGAGACCTGAAGAGCTCTTCAGTATAGAAGACTGTTGTGCACTGAAGTTTGATATAGTGTTCTCAGGCAGGGAATTTGTCAACCAGAAGTAAAATCTAGATGCTTAGGGATGAAAACAGTGTATGATCTGCCTGAACAAAAAGAGTCTGAGAGGACACTGATATCTGAACACTGTTTCCTAATAGGGAAAATGGTAATATTTTTTTAAGGCAACCCAACAAGGAAGGTGAATAACTAATCTCAAAATCAGAGGATGTTAAAAGATGGACAACAGAAGGAAAGGAGGATAGAGATTTGGGCTTTGGATTTTATGTTTTTTTAAATGCTGCAATTGATAGGAAGCATACTAGAGGATGCTCTCAAAGGAGAAGTGGTCTAAACCTTGGTAACATTAATCTGAGGAGCCTTGCAGCCTAGTGACTAGCAAAGAGGTATTACCCATAAGGACAACTCAGTTATAAGGAGTTATATCAGCAAGAGAGAGGTAGCATTTTTCATTCTACTGGAAGAATGTGATCTCTGTCTGAATAAAGAAGTCCATTATTTTGTGTTTATCAGGAGTAAAAACAGTATGAATAGCAAATTTTTAAGGAAGATTCATATATATAATGTTTACATCTGCGCCAGGACAAAAAAAAAGACAAGGAGTTTACATCTCAGCATTATGAACTACAGCAGCAGAGTTTATATAATTAATACGAGTTTTCTCAGTTCAATATCAGACCTGAGAACAGATAATTTATTTTAAAAAATATTATAATATATTATTAAAAATATTATATTATTAAAAATAATATAAATTAAAATACTAATTCATTGTACAATATCTGATCCTCAGAGTTTAAAAAAATCCTTCAGTCAAGCTCTTTTTTAGTACTTGAAGGCTCGGAAAGAATGAAATTAAGACATTAATTAAAATTATGTAAAGTTGCACAATTTTCTGTTAATAAGATCATTTGTTGAGTATTTTCCCCACATCTAGTGCAGTGTTCTTCAACTTTTTGGCCCTGCTTTTCCTCAGGGAAAGTGCAGCAATCTATCAGGAACAAACAGCTTGTGTTTAAAGAATACTGAAATGTTTATCGGTCATTTTACGAAGGGCATAATCAATATTTATTCCAGTCACAATTAAAATTCTGCAAACATCGGGCACATAATGTCCTTCTGAACCCAAGTAGGTTTTCTTTGTACCAGTGCAATTTTATAAACTGTTATTTAGTTGGCTAATTGCAAAAGTAACAAATCAAGCTTCACATAAGAACCATTTTCTTGATAAAGCAAACCTCAACCTTAACTAGGAGAAGGCATCAAGAACAGCAGATATTTTCTGCAATAATTAATCAAATAAATAAAATAAATAATCTCTAGAGAAAACAAACAAACCAACAAACTAAACCTGACACCTTAAGTGAAAGCATCTCTAAAACTCAATGTTTAGGTGTCAGCAAGTATAGAAAATTCATAGAAAAAAAATCGCAAAACACTGTGGCACCTTTGCTGACAGATTTCTTCATTTGTATTTCACTGACCTCAGAGAATGAAATTCTATTCATAAAGCAGTTTACAGAACACATTTGGTTCCCATCACTAATATTAAATTAATCACAAAATTAAATTATTTAGCCACAAAATAGTTTTGTTTTGGGAGAGGTAGATTCTGATTCTGATCTCATTTACAATGGTTTTACATCAGTGTAATTTGATTTCCCTGAAGCTTATGCTGTGTAAAAAAGAAAAGAACGTGGCTCATATTTTCTGCATGGTCATAAATTGCGCACAATTGAAAAAAGAGGACTTTCAACTCTGGAAAGAAATCCATGCAAATGTATTTTGCTAAAATCAGGCAGCCTGCTTAGATTGTGCTATTTATATGTTATCTTTTTTATAAGCTTAGCTCCAACCAGAAAAAATACTAGATTTCCAGTGCAAATGACTCCAAATCAGTCAAGTGATTCAGTTTCGTTAAGGATTCTTAGGACAAAATGAAAAGAATAAAAATTATATATAAATTATATATAGAATTTATGAAAAAGAAACATCTTAATTAGATAATGTCACTTTAGGGTATTTGTATTTGTTCAGTACAGTATTACTCAGGCATCTATCAGTAGTCAGAATAGAAAAGCAAGGTGCAGATGGTGCAGACCATCTTACTAGTTAGGACCAGTTAAAATCCTGTTTTTTGCAGAGACAGAGAAGAATGGTTATGCTGGCTGTGTCAAACTGCTCCTCAATTTTAGTCAGCTCTGGCCATGTTTTAGCCAGTTTTTTGCCTTTCTGTTGCTCTCATAAAGAACCCTCCCAGTTAGCAGAACCTAAATGACTGCCTGCAACCCTTGAAGTGAAGGCTGTAAGTTGCAGAGTACTACAAAGCTATCTGAAAGAGTGCAGCCTTGTCTCCTTTTTTCTCCTCTCTTCGAGAAAAGAAATTTCCTCTTGGGCGATTGTCAGCTAAGAAACATGGTTCTGCACAGACCTCTGCATGATGCAACAGGAGCTCAGAAGTACTCCTTAATCTGTCATGCATATATACATACTGCATTCAGTGGGGCTTGGGTTAAATTAAAAGAAAAAAAAAGGAGAAAAAAAAAGAAAAAATACTTTGGACAGAACCAAAAAAATCCAGTATTTCCTGTGAAATGTTTGATTAGTAGGGAGCATAGAGCACCTTGGGCTAGTTTGTAGCCTGATGGTGCTTCTGGTGAAGTGTGAAAAGTGGTAGGTCCTGCCACTGTTTTGCACACGCAAGTGCTTCTGTGGTCACTGGCATGCCTATCAAATGGCAATCATATAACAGCTGTAACACCAAGTGCCAACAGAAAGTGTGGCGTTTGATGTAAGAATTTTCTGCTCAAATTAGAATTGATCTGGACTTAAAAACACTGCCTGTTTAGTGAAAACATCCTTATGTGACTCAGATCAGCAACATACAGAGCAGAAGAGAGATTCTTTTTCTACTAAGGCAGCAGAAACCGAAACTGAATCCTTCACCTTATAAGACTTCTCATTTTTTTATACTCTAGAATATTTACAGAGGAAAAGGGACTCTATCAAGGGTCTTAGGACTCCAGCTTAAGGTTTTTATTAATACGATTTAAAAATAATCAAGTGTAATCATGGGGGAGGGGGGGGTATGCTTACGGTAATTTTTGTTGCATTATCTGCATTTTTTAGAAAGTTCTTGGGATATACAAAAACACTCAGAATATTGGAAGAACTAAGAGAATATTGTTTTTAAAATATAGATGAAACTAAAAAAAAATTAAGTGTCCTTAATGAAACAGAACAGCTCATACACTTATTCTACTCTACAAGAAAAGTGGTAATGAAATGAGAGATTTTAAATAATATGATATAAAAATCTGAACATAAAAATAACTTTTAGCAGCTATTCAGTTAGAGGAATAACCTACAAACTCATAGTGCAAAAGAAGACATGGGGGATGTCAGATAGCAAATTGTACCTGAGTCTGTAATGTCCTGTGTCTACAAAACAGAGCTGGTTGATGGGTTTATGCTTTGAAAATGCAGAGGAGAGTGGACAAAGAGCAGGGAGGTAAGTAAGTCATCCTCCGCTGTTGCTGTGCTGCAAACATATGGAAAACTGACCATTTCTTGGTGCTGTACTCCAGAAATGTGGTGATGAATGGGAAGGAGGGAGCTCAGGAAAAGACATAGAATGCCTTGAAGCAAACAGCTTATAATAAAAAGTTAAAAGAAACTGAGAAATAAAATAATTTGGCAGTGAGATGCCTAGAGAGAAGGTGGGCATAAAAGATGGTGACCTACAAATATTTGCTGATTAAATTGAAGAGTAAATACTCATTGTACTGCATAAATACTTCTGGGGAAAGGTAAACAACTCCATGGGGTGATAAATATTCCAATTTGTAAGGCAACATTTACCTTACAGATATCATAGGGTAAATATTTTGGGGTTTTAAATATTCCATAATAAAATATTGTTGTGTGTTCTGCATAGAAGAGTAGCTAGGACCAAATAAATTAAATGAAACCCAGTTATTTGTCAGGAAGAGCAGCAGTATAACACTACAGAAATCTTTAAATCCCAGCATGTTATGGGGAATTTCCTACACAGTCTACTCAAGAATATGTCTTCTGGCTTGAACTCCATTTTGATAGAAAACGTAAGCAAAAGGTCCCAACAAACACATAAGGAAATAAAATCACTTTGTTAATTAACAACCAACCCCTATTTTTCTGCAACAAACTTGGAGACTGGCAAAACACTGGCAGCAACCTAATTTATGAGATCCTGATTTTTATCCAAAGAATTATCCCCCCACCCCATACAGTTAAACAAAGTAACTCTAATACTGCCTCTTGCCAAAGCACTCTTATTCTGTCTTTAGTACTCACTAACATTGTAAATCCCCATCCTTAATGTGTCAAGGCATCCACCATAAACATAACATCAAGTGAAAATAAATGCTGTTCTTCACTTATCTGTTGAGATGATATATCATTCTGGGGGTCTCTAGACCAAGACACCTGCCCAAAGCATAGTGAACCAAAGTGGTTGCCGTGGACTGTGTCCACCCAGGTTTTGAATATATTCAAAGATGGAGGCAACCCTGTGCACTTTCTGTAGGTGAAGTAATGCATCACTAAAATCTCTCTTAACCCTAACCCTAATGATGGAAATTGATTCCTGCTCCCAAACCAATAAATCACTGCTGGTAATTCTACAATTGTTTCTCAGGTAGACATCAAGGTTAAGCATTTATCTGATCTCACACAATGAGATTTTAGAATTCATCCACAAGGGGGGACACTGACACCTGCAATTTAGTAGTCTTATAGTCTGAAAACTAATTTTCTGGAACACTTGGGTCAGACAGTCCAGCAGTCTTTCAGCTGTTAAGAAAAGCAAAAGTATGGATTTTTATTGTTAGAATGTGCTTATTTCACACACAACTCTCCCCATACTGAAAACCCACTTGAATGTAAAAGATTCATATGAGGAAGAGTGACTGAAGAAAGAGGATACTGAAGAATGTGACACTTCATAAGATATCTTTACTACCATTTTATTTCCGCTCCCATCCTTCTTCTTACTAGTCTTTTAAGAATAATCCAGCATATGGCCTTGTAATTTTTTAAAAAAGTATGTGACATTTTTCCACATAAGAAAAGTCTACTGCACCCCTTGGAAATAAAAATGATGTAGTTTGCCATAATAATCAGTTATTTCCCCTTTTTCTTTTTCATTACATGGAGGACAAGGTTTATCCTAGTCTAATGAGCTTTTTCCCTGTATTTTCTCATGTAGCTATATTGCAGGCAAGGATTTGCACGCTGTGTCATCCGTGCTGCTTATTTTACATTCTTGTTTGCCATATCATTCACAACTAGCTCTTCATACTTACCCAGAGGCAACACTTACAATTCTTTCCTGAGTTTCTGCTGTTCCAGCATCTTTCAAATTCTCAAAACCATTCCTACCATATTAACTATGTCTAATGGGACCATAATTGGGTCCCTAAAAAGGCAGCCACATTTCCTTCTACTGGTATGTCACTATTAATGGATGCCGCATTGTGTTCAAGATCTCCAGCAACTTTGACAGCAATTTCTGCTGACTCCACAATCTGCTGTTTGCAGGCTGTAATGCAGTGGTTTGATAATCACTGCTGATGCTTCTGCCAGGGTAATCAAATCAGTGCCATCACAAAGAATCATAGAATAGTTAGATCTGGAATAGACCTTAAATATCATCTAGTTTCAACCCCCCTGCCATGGTCCAGGACACCTTCCACTAGACCAGGTTGCTCCAAGCCCTATCCAACCTGGCCAGCACTGCCAAGGATGGGACAGCCGCAACTTCTCTGGGCAACCCTTGCCAGTGTCTCACCAACCTCACAGCAAAGAATTTCCCCCTAACGTCTAATCTAAATCTCCTCTCTTTCAGCTTGAAGCTGTTCCCCCTTATCCTATCACTACATACCCTTGTAAAAAAGTCCCTCTCCAGATTTCTTGTAGGGCCCCTGCAAGTGTTGGAAGTCTGCTTTAAAATGTTCCTAGAGCCTTTTCTTCTCCAGGATGGACAAACCAAACTCTCACAGCCTCTCTCCATAGGAGAGGTGTTCCAGCCCTTAAATAATCTTTGTGATCCTCCTCTCTACTCACTCAAGCAGGTCTATGTCCTTCTTGTGTTGGAGGCCCCAGAGCTGAGTGCAGTACTGCAGGTGGGGTCTCACAAGAGTGGGGTAGAGGGGGGGAATCACTTCCCTCGTTCTGTTGGTCACTCTTCTCCTTTTGAAGCAGACAACATATTGTTGGCTTTCTGGACTGCGTCAAATACACCTGAAACATTCATTAGTCGACATGCTCGAGGGAAGCAATGCCATCCAGAAGGACCTTGACAGCTTCAAGAGGTGGGCCAGTGAAAACCTCATGAAGTTCAACAGGGCCAAATGCAAGGTCCTGCACATGATCAGGGTAATCACAAGTACAACTACAGGCAGAGGAAGTCTTCTTAGGAGCAAAGAGCGATCTCTGAAAAGTAGGAGTTGAATGTCTACCAGGACCTCTAAACTTAGAGTCACCAAAGAATCTGAAACTGTATTTTAAAGTGGAAGCAGCTTAAGCTTGGCAAGGTAGAGGGGCTTGAGGAATTACATAGGTGTTTCCCATCTCTAATATTTATGATTCTCTTATACGATGACTAATCTCACTTTGCTTTGATATTCTCTCCTGTAACCTGCTCCATATGCTTATTGCCCTTTCAGTAATGCCATTTACTAAGAATCGATGGCTATCTTATCCACACTAAACACTGCAGTAGGGTAAACTACATTACTTCTGAATCATCTGCAATAATGGATTGCAAAGTCTAGAGCTGAATATCTACAGTCTACATAAGTTCTCCCTCTTAATTCCATTTGTCTCATTTTCAATTAAATCACCAGTGTGTGAAGAGGGATGCCAAAGCATAGAAAGGGAGGAAAATGGAGTGAAAGATGTGTTTTATGAACCAGCTGAACATTGGATTAGAAATGAAACAGGTAAGGGAGAGAAAATAAAATAAGGGTGAAAAAAAAAAATTAAAAAGCTGTACCACTGAACTCACAGGATATTAACAGGGGGATAATGAACTTTCATTTTGATATCCTTAAGTCCATGATATGGACGTTCTGATTAAAACCCATTCAGATTTTTATTGCTACATACTCCAAGAATTTTGCTGGTGACTTTCCATTTTTCTCTGGGCAGATGTTCTGTATACATCACAAACCCCACCATCATCATAATTGCCAGCCTTGTTGACAAGCTTCAAAGAAATGCCAAATCACAAAGAGTTGTGGAGACTTAGCTGTCCAAAATGAAAATCCTTAATGCACTTTGTCATGTATAATTGTGCTAGAGAGGTGCCAGAGATGTGTTATCAATATCAAGTTAAATGCCAGCATATGCTAAAGGCCTGTAGAAAAGGGCCAGATCAGACACCCTTATAAATGCTGCACAGGAGGTGTGATGGAGCCAAAAATATGGGAAAGTGTGAATCAAGAGAGAGAATACTTTGAAGAAAATTTTTTTATCAGAAATATATTCCTACACTCCTTTAGCTTTCTCTGACGACAAAAGGTCCCATTTTATACATTTGGTATACCACAGGATGAAAAACCCGCCCATGGAATGTAATTTAGATGAGTCTGAGTAGACAAGAGAGAAAAAATTCAGGATTAAAGTCCCAGAAGGAGAAACAAACAAAATTCTCCAAACACAAATGATGGCAAAGGACTGTACAGGAAACACAAGCAATGACAAGTAATGCTGATTAACATAGTGCTGTTAAACACAACAAAAAAGATTAAAAGAAAAGCAAGTTAAGGACAGGATAAATAGTGGCAGAAATAGAGGTTAAGGACAGAGAGAGG
Organism: Psilopsiagon aymara; assembly: GCA_024733675.1. Taxonomy (NCBI): domain Eukaryota; kingdom Metazoa; phylum Chordata; class Aves; order Psittaciformes; family Psittacidae; genus Psilopsiagon; species Psilopsiagon aymara. Next base: position 17,121 of record JANRGW010027392.1, on the reverse strand, counting down.
GAAAAATGCAGATTAGTATAATAGAAAATGAAAGCAGCAAAGAGGAAAAATGCAAAGAAGAGTGGCAAAGGAAAACAAGAAATTACATAGGTTCAATGGGTGGTTTTTTCACTGTTGCCAAGTTTACTGGGTAGACTGTGCAAAGGTGCTGCTTGCTGCTACACCTCTTGTTGCTATGATGTTTCTTCTTCAATGTGAAAATATTACTGAAATCCCACTCCCACTATTTCACAAGCATTGCATGTGCTATGACCCATGTTGCCTAATTGCTAAATGTGCTAAATGCTCTCAGAATGTTAATGGACAAATAATGTGTGTAGGAGAGCCTATTTTGTAGATTAGATTTCTTAATGGACTTTCTGGAAGCATGAGAAGTAATTAATCTCCACAGTAACGTACTGTCACCTGCTGCTGTGGTTTTCCAAATGTCATTTACCAACACAGCACTTTTTGTTTGTACAGTGTTGTGTCCATTTCTGGATGGGGTTGTGAGATGTGTAACTTTTCTTACTGTTGCTTCTGAAGGAAGAGGCATCTACAATTCCACACAAAATATACAATTCCACACAAAATATGCATACTTTCCTGCATAGGTTACATCAGGTGTAAAGTAGCTTTTATCCCATTCTTTGCAATTTTTCAGGTGACTTTAGATTGAAAAAAAGTTCTTTCCTCTCCAGTGTGTGGCAGTCCAGTCTCTACAGCCATGTAATGCCTGAAGCTTTCACCAAAGAGGATCCAGAGATCCTTCATTTGGCCCCCAAGATAAGCAAAACCCTAACTTTGTCATCACCTACTGAATTCACTGAGAGTTTGACAATTACATAGGACTTTCAAAAAACACTCTAATAGTTTAGACTCAGTACAAGACATATGTTGGAAAACTTTGGTGTTTTGTAAAGTCCTTGAAATTCCTTCAATAAGTTAAAAAATGGTTCCATTATTTTTTCCAATGGTGCTCTGATCTCTAGTTTGTGAAACTAAAATTCCTTCAGTTCTAATATAGGTGCAGCGCTTGATTTGAAGGCATTCGGCATTTCTTGGAATTGACTGCATGCCACATGCTGTTAAAGCGTTACAGAAGTTCTGTTGCTCCTTTTAAACGGGAGTACACTTTGGCATATCTGTGTTTTTAGATGGAAGAGAAAAAATTTGAAGCCAGATAGACTTGTGAATTCTGAGCCAACATGGTTCTAGGCTTGTGGTTGGTGGGTTTTTATTGTGTATGTTTTGTTTGTTTGTTTGCTTGGTTTTTGTTGGTTTCCTTTGCAAGATGATGAACTTCTAAATTACATTTCTGCATTTATATCCAGCTGAAGAAGACTTTTTCTTTGCTATCTAAAATGGAATAAAGTTGTGACACATAGAGTTTGGAAAATACAGAATAGAACTTACAAAATAGAATAAAATATTTAATATTGCACCCTTTTTAGGGTGTACTGACATGATAGTTAATGCTGAGAACTATGCTGAGGCAGGAATCCAATGTGAATATGTTGTTTTCGAATTCCAGTTATACAGAAGAAAACCTCACTTGAGTAGTTATCCTGCTTTATTATGTAGACTAAGGCTCATGTAATGATAGTGTCTCCGTGCATTTGCCACCACATGGTTTTGGATTCCTCCCTCTTGGTGAATTCTGGCAACATGGGCAAATTGTGGCATATGTTGTTGAAGAGTTGAGGCTTCAGGGATAGATCATTAAGCACTTATGAACTTTATAGTACTTAGGAGACAGAGCAGAGAAGAGAGACCCACACATCTCACATGCAAGAGCAGCTGCTGCAGAAGCTCACCTTCTGATAGATAGAAGCAAATCTGCATATGAGCATGGCTTGTATCTTCCTGTGGGGAATCCCATAGACAGCTACCTGGGACACACCAAAGTCAGTCAAACATAAGGCTCATCTCTGCGTGAAAAAGTTTCTTTACCCCATGGAAATGCTTGCTAAGGATCCAAGCTGGTTCCAGAATAGATTGTAAGGAAAAAGAGTTCTTTCGTCTCTGCTCTTTTTTGGACTGAAAAATTTTGACTACTGCCATTTCAACATTACTTGATATATAATGAGTTAATAAATGAGAACCATTTGTAAGATTAGATTTCTTTTGTTAAAAGTGCTGGAGAGGCAAGGTATTTTAAAATGTTTTTTCAATTAGTTTTCAACTTAATTTTGCCTATTTGGAAGAGTATGTGATTGCAGCTAATGACAACGGCAGAACTGCTGGCCTGCTGGCCTGCTAGCGTTTATTGACACAAAGCCATTTTATGATGTACTGGTTTTCTTAATGGAGAGGACTGGAAAGTTCCTTACCATTATTTTAACAAGTGTCTTCTTGGGCAGTCTAAGGTAAGCAAAGAGGAGCTTTCAGCAAGATCCATTTAAAGACCTTTTTCTGGGTCAAGAAAAGGGAGGGAGAGATTGAGTGTGCATGGTTGTGGCAGAAAAAGTACAAGTTTACATTTGTTCTATGTCAAATTATACGGAGGAAACCTACTGCATGGGGGCTGGGTATATTTCTGTCTTTTCTCAGTTACTGAGCAAAGATCTTGGCAACTGGTAGGTCAGCCACCAACTGTGTGAGAGATACTGCATGAATGATTTGTGCTTGAGCAATGCTCTGCTCCTTGCAGATCAAGAGCTTGTGTTACAGATGGAATAACATCTCTGCTGGGACTCCTGGCACTTGAATATGGGTTACATGAAAGAAGCAACTCTTTTGTTCTTTCCCCTTGAAAGAATCTGATGAAAACATCAATCCTCCTCCTCTAAGTTCAACATTTTGCTGTGTGTGTTTTCAATAGGCCTCTGGCTTCTGCAGACTTTTTTCCTCTAAAAGAAAAACACATACACAAATCTCACACGTGTATCAGCCCAAAATGCAACTAATAAGCTATATTTGAAAGTTGTTCATGTTATTTGGAAACCATTGCAATGCTTAGTTTTGTCTAGTAATAAGTACACATAAGGAGTGGTTTCCTTTTTGTGTTGGGTGTGTTCTTTGTGAGTGAGCCTCATGGCCTAGTTTGACAGACGTTTCTTTTAGAGAAGGTGGCATCTAGTCTCCCAGCGCTGGATGCTATTTTCCTAGTCTTAATCTTTCTCAGAGTGCAGGTATTTTTCTGGGGCAAGGTAGTGAAACAAACCAAGTAGGCAAAAAGTTAGGTTTTAATCCATTCCCCAGTCCACTTCACTGTACGGACCCCAAACTGGCAGAGCTGACCAGTTAGGGGTTATTTAACCTAGCAAAAGGAAACGCTCTTAACATTTATCCCATGGTAAATGTGGGATAATTTCACTGACCTGAGGGTAAAAAACAGCTTGAGCGTCATAGAATCATAGAATAGTTTGGGTTGGAAGGATGCTTCAAAGGTCCTCTAGTCCATGCCCCCTTCATCTTGTGGAACAAAGTAGTTTCTCCTGTCTTCTATCAGCTTGTACATGGCTAAGTGCCATCCTGGACAGGGCACATCTCATCTCTGTGTTTTCATTTACCTGCCTAAACATCACTTTTGGATATCATCTCCAGAAAATTTTTGCAAATCATTTTGCAGACAAAAAGAACTGTGTAACTGCTAAGTAAATACATTTTTCCTAAGGTTTTGAAACAAGCACTCAGATGTATAGTAAAATATTAACTTGGCTTCTGTGTGGAGAATTACACTGTTCAGGGGACCTGGAATAAGCCTTTTTAAACTAGCTGGTTCACAACATGAGCTGACGTTTTTATTATATGGGACTGATGAGTTACCACTCATGAAATGAATGTGGAATGACTTGGCTTTGAGTGAGGAGAACAAGATGCTGAGTGAAGCTCTTAAAACTCCCACCAGTGCTGAAAACCTTTTGTAATGTGGAGAAGAAATAAGAAAGGCTAAACCAGCGTTTCACTCTCAGACTATAAAAAATAACAGCCAAGAAAAAAAACCCAGGTAGAAAAGACAGCTTTATTTTTTATGATTATTTGTTCTTAAGCAATTTTCTCTTAACTTGGGCAGAGGTTGCTATAGGTGAGATTGTAGTGATGGCATTTGAGTACTATACTCTGTAGATATGACATTGATGTGAGTGCATGGAAACCAGCTGAAAGCAGCAGATTACCCACAGGTTTGCATTTGTCAGTTTTGACTGAGCTTCTGCTAAGAGACTAGATGTTGAGAAGGAAGTAAATATCTCAGAAGATTTCTAGCCTTTCAGGAGTTAATTCTTCATAAGAAATCAGCATTTGATCAGCTAAAAGATATCCCTTAGGCCAAAACAATTTTTATTAGAAGTGGATAATGAAAGCACCTTATGGCATTCTGCTCTGTATGCCTGCTGTGTATCTCAGTGGAGATAAAGGTGCCAAATCTGGGGCTATGATAGATAGTTAATCGCTATGGAAGGCATCATGGAAGCTTTTTGTTTGGATAAATAAAAAACACGTAAACAACAAAAGCATGTTGGTTAGAACAATGGGCAATGAAGTACACATGAGAGACAACACTTTTTGGGGGTTAAAATGTGATTCAAAGTAAGTATTTTGTTAGAATTAAAACAATGAAATTGTTCTAGGAAAGAAAAGAGATCAAAAAATCCTGACTTGTCCTCAGCTCAGGATTTAGGATAGTTTCTGTTCTGATGAAGTTGAGACAAAAGTAAAAGCTGCACAGAAAATAATTGTTCTGGTCATGCTAAAGAAGACCCAGCAGAGCTAGTAAGCTCTGTGTTCAGTGGAGGGGAAAATATTGTATTCCTTTGCCTTAGTAAGGAAACAAAACAATGAAATACATATATAAAAAGAAATCAATTTCCATTTCCTGTGACACAGAGTCATTCTCAGAAAAGTAGCTGACATATTGAAAGTAATAAAGCTGGTAGTATCAGCAAGGCTCCTTCCTCCTTTTGCCTTCCTTCCTGTTTAGCATTGCAAATACATTATGGGAAAATAGTGATCCTTAACGATGGTACATAAGGATGTTAAACTCTTTGCAGAAAGCATTTTATCTGTGGAAAAACATACCCAATAGAAGAGTGGACATCGAGAAGTATACAAATATTTGATTTTAAATACCTGCTTAGATTACTTTGAAATGTGGGCTGAGATCACCAGAGTTACAAAATAAAATCCTGTAAAAAAGCAATTAAGAGATATCACAGGGTGTCTGGCATAGCTTATTCTTTACCCCTATAGCCAAAGTACTGCTAGATAGGCTGTTATTTAAAGGCCACAGGATGATGACTACTAAGATGCTACAGAAAACACTATTGGAAGGATATCTGAAGGTCAGGGAAGTACTGAAAGATCTCAGAACAGTGAAGGATATTAAATGCTGCCACCTCATGATACATGATTAAGAAACTACTAAGGGACCATCATATATTCCAAAAGTCAAATAACCAAATAAAAGAATCGAGGTTAGTGGGTATGAATGGAAGAAAGCTACCTGAAGTGAAATAGGCCTAGAGCTATGGATGGATATAAAAAGTCCACAGGGCTGAGCTAGACTGCTCCTGCATATTGGCAGTTAGAGATAAATTTATGTGATCTCACAGATGCTATATACTGTTACAATTACTTAAAACTGGGATACTATTTTAAGCTCCAAAAGGCCAACTCGAAGGACTCCTAAGCAGTGATTATTTTCTCTCTCTCGTAAAACAATAATTAGAAGCATGGCTTTGAGGATTTGTTTTCAGATGCCAGGTAATCAAAGCCCAGTTATGCATAGATATAGCCTTTTTTCTTTTTCCTTTTCTTTTTTTTTTGACAAGAACGAATGAAAAAAATTGCTTTAAAGTACCCACTCATAAGAAATGGGAATAATTTGGCTCATCAGTCTAATTGCAAGCAGACACTGTCTTTCCATCACAATAAATTCACAATGCTTCATTAGCTTCTATAAGACAAAGAAATGGATCATCTTGTTAACACTACCATTGTTTTAAATGGTTTATTTCACTATGCATGTGTTTGAACTTGCAGTATACCTGTACAACAAAAACAGCAACCAAAAAATAATTAAGAAAATGTTTAGAAGACAATGGCAGAGAGGGAAAAACTATTTCCTGCAGATCCTAGATCTACAGCTTGACTGAAAGCTGAGAGGTGGTTTAGAAAAGTATAGCTTTGAGTATGAAGGTACTGAATTATTAGCTCTCACCTGAAAGGCAGTAACTTGTTAAGTTGCAGTAAATCAGTTGTTTTCAGTCACAGAAAAGGATGATTTGATTTTTCCCCTTACATGAAGAAAATGCATGTGTGAAAATAAAAATAGGGAAACTGTGCTTTTAGTATTTTCATTATGATCACAAAAACATTCTTGCGGATATAGCACTCTCCTGGTATTTTATATTCTAGATAGAAATGTTCAAGCCCTAGGGTGACTGTTGTTACCTAATGGGAGGGATGTGGTCATTATTTTGTTTTATCAGCTTTTCTTTCTTTCCCTTTTGCAGGGATTTAAGCACACTGAGGTCTCACTGAATCCTTCAATCCATTTCCCTGGCTGAGGCTGGCAGTATACTCTGTGGATGTGATGGAGGGATTTTATCATGGACCTGGCTCTGCATGCAAATTAGGGATGCTAACTAGGAAAGGACAAAGAGAGAGGAAAAACTAATATAATATCTGAAAAAGAAATATAAAGCACCTCATCTCTGATTCTCTTCTTTCTTACTTTAATTTTCCTAAAAGTAACTAAGTAACTTTATTGATTCAATCAATATATATTTTTTTTTTTTTTTTTGGTTTGCACTTCTGTGGAAGAATTCAAGGTCATTGTTTCCAATTTATACCTTATGACTCTAACTTTTGCCATAGATAGGGTATGCTAGTTTACTATTTATTTTGGAGGATAATCCCTGATCATTGTAAACTCAAACTACAATATGGCTCACTTATGACAAAGTAAGGTTATTCTGGGGATTAAGTTTTCCCTATTACATAGCTAAAGCTCACATATTTGATTCCGTTCCTTAGCTCTATCACTTAGATTGATGTTTTCACATCAAGCAGGAAAAACTGCCACTCAGGTTTAAAATAAAGAAATAAAGATATTACTCCTTCTGGTCTTATCTCCTTGCAGCTCCCTCCTGGCTTATGGTCTGTTTTGATCCTATCTGATCCCCAAGGCAGCTTAGCCAAAATTCACTTAGAAAATTTAGTTTCAGAATGCTGTCCTAGCCCCTGTGGGAAGGATGGGTACTCTGCCATTGACACCAAGTTTGCCTCAGTGTTAAGGAGCGTGAACATGTCCTGGGCTGCTACTGCCCATGTGGCAACTACTGAAGCCTCGTATACTCTCCTGTGAGACTCCCTCAGCTGTTCCCACATTCTGACCTCCAGTGGGACATCCACAACTCACACACTTGAGAGGTGATGCAGCAGCTTGTCTCCTGTGCTCCAATGTCAAAAGCCAAACATAGCTGACTGCTTTCTGAAGCCCTGAGAAGTGACTGTCCAAAGTGTCAGAGACCCTTACAACACCCCAAAAATGAATGCTTTGTCGTGGTCAGCATGATATTGTACCCAGTGTTATACAACCCAACACACAGATGTTCTCACACTGACTAAGAGAAAGATAGGAAGGTCTTTCTGAGAAAATACACTTTTTATTGGAACATTAGGAGTCAAGTTCTGCCAGTTTTACCTCTGGGCATCAGCTCTTTACTAAAGTGATTTAAATTAGTGATGTAACAGCACAAGTGAAGGCACAGAAATTCAGCTATACATGGACAGCCTTCTTTAAAATTCTCTATGGAAAAAATTCCCTGTTTGAAAGGATCCAAACAGCCTCAAATACCTGCACACTCTGCAGAGCCAAGGGCTGTTCTAGCTATCATGTGGATAGTGTGAGCCTCTCACAAAACTCTCACGATGCCTGTGCCATATTGCATAAAATAATGAGAGCTAAGCCACGCTTAACAGACGTTTTAGGCATGCTTCAGGTACGCCTGAGGTGGGTGGGTGGGGTGTGTGCTTTCCCACAGGACTGGTTAAAGCCTACATATTTGCAATGCAGGCAGCTTGTGATAGACCTAATGAAACATCCAGCCTTGAATTCATTTGATTTTAGGAAAGATACCATATATAGCAGACTAGCCAGATGTGCCTCTGTCACAGGAACACCTGGGACGTGCAGGCAACCTGTTTAGACTCTGCCTTTTGATACCATGTGTATACAACACCGAGTTTAATTGGTGGCATGTAGGCATTAGTTTCTGTAACACACAGGATGCTGGCCTCTTTCTGTCTTTATCTCCTAGGCTGTGACAGAGATGTAACACAAAAACCCCTGCCTGATGCACTTTATGATATGAGCTTTCTCTCTACACGATACCATGCTCCCAGTCATGTTCTGCTTATTTATATACAAGACCTCCCACAATGAGGCATCTGCACACTACTACAAATATAGCCTTTAACTGCTTCACTGGAATAGCACTATTAACTAATTTTCCGTCTTTCAGGGCTCTTATACACTATGTGAAGTGCTAGACACAAGGAATTTATAACAGCCTTCCAGTAAAATTTGAGCCAGAGGAAGAGAGAAAATTGAAGCAGTCAAACTAACTACTTGGACAGGATAGAGAGGCAAGTAATGTCAGTTGACTGTGCATGGGAGGCCAACTGGCTGTAGGTCACCTGCATCTAGAGAAAGTGCACACTGATAAGCTCTGTTGGCGAAACTGTAAATCTCAGCACCTTGAGCAGGATTCTGTCAGGGTAAATTTTCTTAATCCATCTCCCAAACTGGTGGATGAGGTGAGGATTTGCTCATTATAGTCACATCACAGCTGAATCTCAAACTGCTTTTTCTCTTTATTATCCTTTTAAAAATAGGAAAGAAATGGCTAACCATTATAATTCAAAACAAAAATAATAACTCCTAGATTTACTGTCCAAGAAACGAATAAACCTTTAACTAAAATATATTAAAAAAAAAAAAAAAAGTGGGCATTTTCTTGGATTGTTTTTTTTTTTTGCAAGTCTCTTGCCTTAGGAGCAGTGAGTGTGACTTCAAAGTACTCATCATATCCATCCCATTTTTCCCGAACTGATGTTCATTTCTGTCACAATTTTCTTTTCAGCCTACTTCTATATTGTGAAGTGCTTCTCCTTGAGTCTCACAAGTCCAGTTCTCATTATTATCACAATAACCTTGTCTTTTTAATAGCCCAAAGAGGAAATAAAACATTTTATTTCCAAGCCCCCCCTTTGTAACCTTGCTGAGCACAAAATCTTTAGAAAAATATTGAACATTTTCCTCTGGTTGCTTTTTGTGTTAGCGTAGTCCTGATTTTGTAATATGACATCGACTGAGACTTCTGGGGTGATAATAATTCAAATAAAACTTACAAAGCAGTGAGAGTGCTTTCTGCTAGCTCTGCCAGTGTCTCAGTTGTTCCCTGTTTTTTATCATCCTTCTATACTTTCATGTGGTTCTGTGTTTTTCAGCACCTCCCACATTTTCACAGTCAATCTGGAAACGCAGTAAGTGAAAACTCAGTGGACTGGAAGAACAGCTGATGAAAAGCAGAAAAGCTAAAAGCCTCCCTCATCTGTTTTTTGCATATATTTAATCTTTGTGAAGGAATTAAGTATTGTGAGGCAAATGAATAGATCATGCCAGAGAAATACCTTCCAGCTCATATTCATCAAGCATTCTTATCCCTGTGCTCTGATGATACAGCTATAGATTCAGTTCCCTGGAATCATCGCTGTGTGCATTCAGCGTGTTGTAGCAGCCCATGCAGTGACAGAAGAAAGACAATTTCTGTAATATATTCAGGTCTCTTTAGAAAGCAAGCACAGCCGTGCTATTAAAAGAAAGGAGGAGGACCTAGGTGGGCTTCACTCTGAAGCTGAGCCATGCTGTTTTGGTGTGACTTCAGACTCTGTATTTAACCCACGGTGTCTCATTTTCTCATCATAAAATTGGAATAATGGTGCTACCCTACTTCACAGGTAGCTTTTGAGGCTTATTTTGTTTGTGGAGTTTATTGAACTGGAAAATGAACAGAATAGTAAAATGTCACTATGATACACCATTATTCTCCCAGATTCCACATCCCTTGTCAAAACCTGCTGTATCTCTGAAATCACCAGTGTTAGTGGCTGGTACAACAAGCGGTTTTTTTGGTTGCTTGTTTTATTTTGTTTTGTTTTTTACTTTTCTCTGTGTTTTGATGAAGTTCTATGGAATTGCTTAAATGGAATAGCCAAAATAAAAAAAAAAAAAAGCATTAATGCAATGACCTTTTTTCACCTTTCATTCCTTTACTGTATTTCCTATCAAAGCACTCTTTCTTTCTCGCAGAATCTGTGCCTGTTTGCATGGAATCTAACATAACAGTGAGTTTACAATGTGAACAATGAACTGATGGAAATATTTATATCAAAGATTTTTTTTGCATGAAACATTTAAGGCTCCCAGTCAAGAAAATCTGCCCTCTAAGACAGAATTTAAATAAATGCTGTTCCCAGAAAGGACAAATTTAAATGTAAACTTGAGAATTTTTCCAAGGAGGGGCTTAGATGCTCTTTGGACTTTTTCTTTTTTGTTTCTCCAGGAAGGAAAAATTATGAAGTTCAGGAATGGACAGGCTTGTTGGTGTTAGGTGTCATCGTTAGCAGAAGTGGGTGCTGTTCCTGACAGTGGCAGGTTCCAGCTGCATTTGGGGCAGTGTATTGCTGTCAAAGAGCAGCTACGTCCCTAGCAGTGAAACTTGCATTTGAATGCAAGCTGTCATACTTACATGAATGATTGACTGAGGTAATATGAATTGTGCTTTGTGGAAGGCAGACAAAAAAGTCTCTGTATGTAACTCTTGTCCTTAAATATTTAAGTAATTGATTTTTCTAATCTTTGGAAATATTTAGGATGTTACTGTAATAAATAAACAGGCAATAAGAAATTTCCTGAAGTATGGGGCTTTGCCACCCTGGTTACCATTACTGCAAGCAGTCTGTTTACTATGGAAATTCCATATTCTAGGGTGTACAATGATGGTTTTATTTATGGTTACAGTATGAAAGTACCTCCTCAGGTGATAGAATAACCTTTAATAGTACAATAACTGGGAAATAAGCAGCTCAAGCTAATTGGAGACTTTGAATTCTGCCTTGTATCTGACAACTTGGTGCATGCCTATATATAAGGAATTAAATTTATTTTTCATTCTCTTTTGTATTTTGAATTGCAGGTCAGATTTTTTTGTCACTCTTCCACTTAGGAAATCAAGAACATTAACATTATTAGAGTTTGCTGACAGGCTTGGGGAAACTGAAAAAACATTTCATTTAGAAGCAGTCCTGCCTCTGCAGTTTATATTACCTGTAGGTATTTCCCAGTTGGTTACTGTGGGAACAAATGTCATATCAAAGTGAAAAGACTACATTCCAGGTACAACAGATACAACACATATAATCCCTTGAGAAAGGCACCATGCTCGGAGAGGGATATTTCTGGCAGATGACTGATATCTGGACTCTGTAGTTTGGCCCATTTGTGCCCAACACAGCCCTAAAGGCTGAGAACAAAGATGAATTTAAACCACTTGCATGCTTTTTTTTTTTTTTTTTTTTTTTTTTTTTTTTTTTTTTCTGATAAGTGCTGTTTAGGACACCTGAAAGTGTTCTTCAAATCATTTCTGCCAACTCAGGACCCTTGGGAGCTGATCTGACAAAGAAGAGAGAACTGGCTTTGGCATTAACTCAGCCTTGCTCCCCAGGGAGATTTAGCTTCATCGAAAGGATGATCAAGGAGTCAGTTTGACTAGTTTCTTCCTGCTACAGGAACGGTTCAAAGCAAACACAGGAAGAACTAGCTTTTGTCTTTCTGAGCTGAAAACCTGCTGTTTGGTTCTACCAGGTACTGTTCAGCTAGTGAAACTGTGATGTGTTGATTGCTTATTGCACAGAAATGAGTCAACAGATACTACTATTAATTCAAATAGCAAAACAAATTTATCAAGTAGCTTTAGGTTTAGAAAGAAACAAACATTTAAAGAAAGGTAAATTTTTCCTTCTGTTAATAAACTTTGAATGAATGAATTTTACTGAATGAAATTTACTCATTTTTCATTTTAAATTAATGATTCTTTCAATGTACAGATAAAAATTATTAAAAAGTACGTTCAACCAGAAAAAAAAACCCAAACAAACAAAACAAAACCACCCACCCACACTTGCCTCCCAGAAAGTACAGAAGTGCAATAAATATTTTTCATGGGATTGGCAGATACAGTTGAGGTTAACTTGAAATCTTATTTGAGGGGTTTGTTTCTATTAGTAAACTGAAAACAAAACCAAATGAAACAAAACAAAAGTCCTAATGGAGAGGTTTCATTCTCCTCTTCCTTTCTTGACTCCACTAGGTTCTGTTTGCAGGATGATTCTTTAAACATCTCTGACTCTGCCAGATGATTAAATCCTCCAAACTGGCAATAATTTTTTTTATTGTCTCTGTACATTGCACTGAAACCCCTTCCCTGACTTCTCCATTCCATAACCATCAGATCCTATACTTTCAGATAACATATCCTGTCCTTTGTTGCTTTCACCTTTTTTGTACCAGGGACTCCCTGAATTGTGAAATGTACCCTACCTGCTGCAGGCTAATCCTGCTCCACCTAAGGAGTATGCACCATGTTGGTCTTTTGCTTTTTTGTGCAATATAGCCTTAGCTGTAAAACTTGATTAATTTTTTCAAAGATCCTAGAAATTATGCAGTTACAAATAGCTATGCAAATTTTACAACCATGGTATTTTACCTAGAGAATAAGCTCATTGAAATAAAATCATCCTTGTCTGTACAATGAGATCTCACACCACAGGGTGTTAATCAGTCATTTGGGCTTTACATTGAATGTAACATTTAAAGTGATGATAGCACAGAATAAATATTTCTATTTTCCACAGAACATGGAAATGACCATTAATTACAAAGTGTATACATATAATGGGTTTTCATAATTCTCCATGTTATTGCTTTTTTTTTTCCCCAAAAAGCAGAAGGAAAAATAAGACCTTTTATTACTAGTGAGATTTGCATTACCACTGCTGGCCACAGGAAAGAGGTTCAGAGTGCAAAGGTGGATCTCAGGAGTGAAAATGAACCTAATACAAACTTCTTTTTCACCAGTCCTCATAGACTGTGTTTTCAGCAGGATTTGGCATGTAGCGCAGAGTGGGGAAAGGACACTTAGAGGAGTTTGGATAGCTTTGCTATGTGTAATTCCTTCACATGAAAGGCATTAGACTCTCAAATTCTGTCCCAGTGGATGAGTTGAGGAAATAGGATTAACTGTGTCTTTTCATTTACCACATATCAAAATTCTTAAACATTAACTTTGGCTTTAAATTTGTCTTTGTGTGTGAGTTGTTTCACAGTATGCTTCTGAACCCCACAGAAAGAATAATAAAGGAAGGAAATAATGCTAGGTCTCTCAGAGAATAACATATCTCTGATGTTTGCTTGATTGCCCTTTCTCTCAAATCACCTGTGTTTGCTACTGTGAATAGTTATGCTGTTCTTAATGGCTTTGTTTGGGATTCAAAACTGATGTTGCATCAAATGATGTGCTTGTTTGTTTGTTTGTTTTCCACAGGAGTTCTCTTGTAAATTAACAACAGTTAATGGGGAGTTAAACTGCTCTCAAAATTGACTATCAAATTCAAACAGTAGGGGGAAAAAAAAAAAACCTTTAAGGAGAATTGACTGTTACAGAAATATATGCCAGGGATCACTGAGAATGGCACATGAGTAGTGATGGCCGTCAGGGAAAGAAATTATTAAAAGTATTTCACAAATAGAAAAGCACAAATCAGAGCCTTTTTTCATCATTTCAAAAATAATTGCCTCCCTTCATTGTACTGGACCATGACATCCTATTATTAGCATTTAGAAGTAAATATAACATCTTCTTTTTGGTCCATTATTCACTATGGTACTCCTGGTGGAATTGCTGTTGTTGGAAGTAAGTAGGAAAGGTAATACACAACAGTCTGTCAACTTGTGTCTTAAAATCTGCTCACTTGAATTATTGTGAATTGGATCAGGTACAGAATCAACTGGAAATGAATGAACTACATCCTCGTCAGTACCATTAAGCAAAGCTGGAACTGATGATCTCCATTCTTTAATGTACACAGTTCACCTCTTTTAATACCTCATTTTCTCTTGCATTATTTGTCAGAGAGGCCAATACATAGTGAAAAGTTGTTCAAACAGTACTGATAGGTCCACCCAGAACACAAAAAAAACCAAGAAACCTCATCTCAGACACCCTTTAATCAAGAAATCCAGGTATGCCTCTAGTACAACATATAAAATTTACGTTGGCTGTCATGGAAGATGAGCACTGATAGTGTCATGTAACATTTAAGCTTCATTTTGCAATTGCAGAGACCTAGAGAGAATTTGCATACTTGGGTAAACTCCTTAGCCTCAAAGCAAGTTAAATATTGAGATCCATTTGAAGATATATCTACTGCTGAATTAAAATCCTGCCTTACATTCAGAAACAACCATGGGATCTTAATTATGGGCATGCTTTTTACCATGTGTACCAGCTTAACTCAGGTACACATTTCTCAGCTACTGTCAGCAAGATAAGATTGTGAAAACTGTCCTTTTACTTTCTAAGTGAGCTGACATATAGATTTTTGCAACACTGCTTCAGCTTTCTCATGCATGTAGCTTATAACAATGTATGGTACTCACTGTAGAAAATAAATATCTAACATGTCTGTAAGGTTTAGTGTTTGAAACAGCTGTTTGAGTCCTGGTCTTAAATTTCTTGAGGGGAGCGGGGATTGAGTTTGGTATGAATCTCTTCTTTACCTGGAGTAAAAAGAAAAAAAAATGAAAAAAAGGAAGAATGACAAAATCATCAAAGTCATTAGGGTTGGAAGGGACCTTTGGAGATCATTTAGTCCAAATTCCAAGAGGTGGGATAGAATCGTACAAACTGTGTAGGTTACAAGTCCAGAACTGGCAATTTATACATCATTGAGAAACTTCTTTTTATAATAATGAATCACAGGTATCATAAACTTGACATCAGTTCCACTTCAGACTCTTCTATCGTTCAGCTAAAAATGGTTAAGTATGAGGGATATATTGTGCAAGCTCAAGTTACTGACATAGACAGTATAGTTATACTTTTATTAATGAAGCATCTTGCAAAGAACAATATGGCAACATGAATAACCTTAAGGGCAGTCCCACAGTTTGGTCTCTGGGGGAAAATAGGTCATTGATCAAATTAAGAGGTTTATAATTCTGATAGAACCTCAAAATATTACAGAAGTTCATAGTGAGCTGAGTATAAAAGCAAAACCAAAGTTACATAGTGATGTATTTCTGTTTGAGTAGGGAACAAATATCTACGTTTCACACTTCTGGAATCACGTAACTTGTTCCTATTCTTTCCTTTTCCCTTTCCCTTTCTTTTTCCCTTTCCTTTCTCTTTTTTTTTTTTTTTTTTTTTTTTCCCCACAGTAGCACTGAATAGTTGAGGTTGGAAGGGATATCTGGAGGTCGTTTTCTCCAACCACTGTGTTCAAACACAAACTGATAGCCCAGGACCATGTCCAGATATCTTTTGAATATCTCCAAGGATGAAGACTCCACAGCCTCTCTGGGCAACCTGTGCCAGCACCCAGTCATCCTCACAATAAAAAAGTGTTCCCTGATGTTCAGAGGAAACTTCCTGTGTTTCACTTTGTGCCCACTGCCTCTGGTCCTGTCACTAGTTAACACTGAAAAGAACCTAGATCCAACTTTGCACCCTTCCTTTAGGTGTTTATATACACTGATCAGATCCGCCTGAGTCTTTTATTCTCCAGGCTGATCAGGCCCAGCTCTCTTAGCCTTTCCTCATAGGAGAAGGGCTTGAGAGCCTTAATCAACTTTGTGGCACTTCGCCAGACTCTTACCACATCTTTCTTTACTGGGGAGACCAGGACTGGACACAACTCTTCAGGTGTGGCCTCACAAGTGCTAAGTAAAGAGGAAAGATCATTCCCTCAGCCTGCCAGCAATACTCCTCAATGCAGCTCAGGATACCATTAGACTTCTCTGCTGCAAAAGCGTGCTACTGGCTCATATAAATGATGGCTTATTCCTTTTGCCCTTTCCCTTTTTTTCTTTTCCTGGGGTTTTTTCCTCTCTCCATACAGTTAACAAAAAACCAAACAAAACAAAAAAAAAAGTCTCCAGCTTTTATAGAGCTTTCAATACCTTCTCTAAAAAAGCATTGACCTGATACTTAATAATTATCTGAGTATATTGTTTTACCTCTAAGGTTACGCACACTTCCAGCAGGCAAGTGCTTCAGCTCTGCCTCTTACTACTTCATAACACTCTTTGAATAAAATGCGTGCTCTAGGCTCTGACTGGTGACTAGATAAATCAGGTGCTCTTGACTAAGGTACCTGCTGGATCTCACGAATCTTTCTCTTATAGATCACCTGTTTCAATCTCAGACACCTTAGTTTAACTTCATGAATGCAAGTTACAAGTGTCAGTTGACTGTCTAATGGCCTATGTAAAATAACAGCTTATTTCAGTCTAGCTTGGACTGCTTACCTCTCAGAACTGTGGGTACTGCAGAAAATTGCAGTTAGAATCATAGAATAGTTAGGGTTGGAAAGGACCTTAAGATCATTTAGTTCCAACCCCCCCTGCCATGGGCAGGAACACCTCTCACTAAACCATATCACCAAAGGCTCTATCCAACCTGGCCTTGAGCACCACCAGCAACAGAGCATTCACAGCTTCCCTGGGCAACCCATTCCAGCGCCTCACCACCCTTACACTAAAGAATTTCTTCCTTATACCCAATCTAAACTTTCCTTGTTTAAGTTTGAAACTGTTACCCCCTTGTCCTATCACTACAGTCCCTAATCAATTGCCCATCCCCAGCATCCATATAGTCCCCATTCAGATACTGGAAGGCTGCTATGAGGTCTCCATGCAACCTGAACAGCCCCCTCTTGTCAAGGCTGAATAGCCACAACTTTCTCAGCCTATCTTCATACTGGAGGTGCTCCAGTTCCCTGATCATCCTCATGGCCCTCCTCTGGACTTCTTCCAACAGTTGCATGTCCTTTTTATGTTGAGGACACCAGAAC
>JANRGW010027390.1:0-14986 GCA_024733675.1 Psilopsiagon aymara | reverse complement strand
AAACGTAATGTGTAGAGGTATTTGATGTACTCTAAGTATCTTTAAAATAAAGGTAAATAATCTTCAAAAGAGTTTTGACATTGGAGTAAATTTCAAGAACATTTTTCACTATGTCTACATTGTACATAAAAATACAAAACACTTCTCCTGCTTTTGGTTTTTTCATTCATGTATTCAAAGAAACTAAAAAGCCCTACAGAAACTGTTCTGCTCCCTTGTGTATATTATAATGCTGTAACAGCTGCTGAACCCTAATTAACAACATTTTCATCCAAGCCACATCCAGTAACAAGGCTATGGGGCATTTCTGGGGTAAGGAACTGATCAGGATGCATACTTGATACTGGAGCTGAAAAAAAAAATTGAGAAGATACAGCTTTCATTTATGGATGTAATGAAAAAAGAGTTTAGACTCCACTCAGTAGCTCAAAAGCATTAGGTGACAAGTAACAAACTGTAAGTTTTTTAACACCTTTTGAACTCCATTTCACATTATGAACACTTGAACACTTAAGATATTTGAAACAAGAATAATGTAAATGACACTCTAAATTTTGTGGTGTCTAGGAGCAGCTAATTGCATACTGCTCAGTGGTCATAGTCCACCACTTGAGGGTTTGCGCCAAGAGACAGCACATAAGCACCTCTGTGTCTCCATTCCCAAATATTTAAATCTTCCATACTGAGAACAGCAGAGACAAGACTCAGCATTAGATTAGACCACTTCATTATCCTCATTTTGGCAGTTTGTTTTACCTCCAGTCCTCCAGCATTCCCTTGCACAGAAAAAGTGGTTTTGTGCAAGGGAAAGCCTGAGCAGAGGTTTAAATACACGTCTTCAGTCAAGCTTACTGCCTTTTCTGCTTATTCTGCTCAAGCAACAACTGACATTTGCAAAAGGGGGGATAAAGGGGAAGACAAGTACCATCTAAGCAGAGGGTTTTATTTGTGCAGAATATTACATTAAAAGAGCCTGGTAGCTATTAGTGATTAGTAATCTTCAATTACAGTAATAGCCATATTTAAAAAAAAAAAGAATAGGCTATTCTCCAAGTCATGAAAAAGCCCTTTTAATTGTCAGCCCTGTTAGTCTAAAACAGCCTTCACCCTATTCATTCACCCTTATCATTCTGCAGTTTATAATTAAAGCGCTAATGCGTAACAGAATTCTTTGATCTCAAAATAAAGAATTCTTTTACCAAAGAAATTAAGAACACAGCCGTTACAGGAAATTCAAATTTCCAAGTAAAAATTAAAAGGAAAAAAAAAAGAAAAGTAATGAAATTAAGGAAAAACTATTTCTGTTGAATAAGAGAAAGTTAAAAACTTTCTGAGTAGGCATACTGGACTATGGAACAGTTGATCAAGTGGGAAAAGACCTTTCTCTTTGATAGTTAAATACAATCTAGGAAGAAAGGAAGTAAATGTGCTGCACCAGCAGGACTGAACTAAATGACCTCAAAGCTCTTTATCTTAAGCTAATGAGTAGAGGTAATTCATATGTCCTGAAGTCTAACTTCAATTAGCATGAGTTATCATAACGATTTGTAGTAGCTCATCCATGATATTTTATTTCCATTCTGATTTCATATTTTAGGGAAAAGATAGCCAGCAGCATGTTATGTCACAAAGTCTCTCTAAATTAATTCAAATACAAAGAACTATGTGTAGTCACCTACACCATCTACAAGCATTACCTTAAGCACTCAAGGTCAGCAAAAATCTTTACATGTATTCTCATCTCTGTGCCTTACTGATTACAGATTTTCTTACTGAAACCAGACTTTACCAGACTGAAACCAGGGAAATAAAAATTCTAGATCCAATTTTGGCTTTTAGTCTGCTAAGAAGAATCTACTGGGGTTGCTGGAGATTCAACTATGTGTTTCCCCATGCCAGGTTAGAAGACAGGTGCTAAAAAAAGCTGGTAAATAAAAGGGAGAGAATCAGCAGCTCAGCCAAATGCCACACTGATTATCTGCCAGTACCACCAGTCACTTCTGAAAATGGAACCTGAGCTTCGGAAAAATTTCAAAAGCAACTACTGGCTCAAAGACAGAAGTGGGCACCAGGCAACCTTAGCTCTTATACTGTCATCCCTTCATTCACAATCTTTTTTTTGTTTTCTATTAAAACCATGTGACTCAAGATCATCTTAAGTATTTCCTAGAAGACTTCTAAAAGCAAGATTTCTATTTTTGCTGCCTTTTGAGACACTATGAAAGTTAATATTACTGGAACAGACAGTAGTTTTAAAGTTACTAGGTTTTCATTCTCAAAGCCACAGTTTAATCACTTTTAAGATTCAACTAGTTGCATAAGAATGAAAGTTCAGTCTACTACAACTACGAAAAATATGGTAAAATAGTCCAAGAAACCATAATGGATCAGAAGACACTGCAGAATTTTACCACAATATATACTTCCCAATGCTTTGTTCCATTCTTCAGAAAATACAGGCAAATCACACACACAAAAAAAAAGTTTGGGCACATCCGACTTCACTAATTCATTGCTTGGCATAAGTTCAAGTACTTTGGCAATGCTCAGACAAAGACTGCAGAGAAAAAATGGTCACTACTTTTTTTTTTTTTTCTTCCTAATAAAATTTCCAATGAATTAAAGAGGACTCTGAAAAACAATTTTCTTCTCTCAATATTAAGCTTTGGTTACGTTTTCTCCCAAAAGCTTCAACTGCTTCATGCATATAAATAGAAGTCTAAAGTTGGTAGAAAGCTTAATATCAAGGATGCGCTTCCTACGTCTCTATGAAAACTCAGGGAATTGTCCAAGCTGAGAATAGAAATGTTAAAGTACTGTCTTCAACTCTCATAACCTTTGGAACTTCACTGTTTTCTTTGCCTTTTCATGAAAATGATGAGTAATAACCTGTAAATCAAAGTAGTGTATTTCTGCTTGTAAGGACTGTGATAGCATTACTTTGGGCAATTATATCTTTGCCTTCCAAAAGCACTAAAGCTCTAAGACATTTCACTAAAATCCCTTTTTGATAAGTACAATAAAAAGCATGAAGATATAAATAGCTTTAAATGTAATACTGGAAAGTCATGACAAGGAAGTATTTTAAGGCACAGAGGTGTTTTTTTATTGTTTCCACAATATTCTCAGAAAAGCAGCTCTATTTCTATAGTCTGTATCAGTGAAACAATTCAAGCTGAAATGTAAAAAAAGATGAAGGGTTTAAAGGAAATTAAAACATATTGCAGCAGCGTATGTCACAGCTTTACTAAGAGATATATGAAGCACATACACATTCTCCAGTAAATGGAAGCAAATTCTTCATTTCATATATGTTCATAATTATCTCAAACTTATATATGTCTCAATAGTAACTGAGACAAAGAAAGCACAATCAGCAAACAATCATACTGTTTTCCATTTTTGTGTTCACCAAGATCCTCACTTCCTTGCTTTAGTTTCTAATTCAATGTTGAAGCACCTCAGTGACTATAAAAATTGTTTTGAATGAAGTCAGAACTTACTCATGGGCAAATATAAAATAACCTTCATAGAAAATGCAATGAGAAAAAAAAAAATAAAATCAAAACTTACAGATTTGCTATTACCTCAAATACTATGGATTTTGGTAATGATGTTGTGTAAACAGTGCATGTAAGATGGTGGATATCTTCAAATAGCCAATAACCACAGTCAAACAGCACGCTAAGCATATCAGTGGCTACTTCTGGTAAAAAAATAATGCAGGTATACTACCGACACCACACAGAAAGCATCATATGACTTTCAGCTTTAGAAATATATTAAAATATTTTATGTATCATAAACAAGTTCGCTTAAATTCAGTGTCATGGGTCTGATTATTTGGGGATATCAGGTCTATGCTCAAGACTAGAATCTGGCAGTCAACAGAACTCCATCAACATAAAATAAAACAAAATGACCATGTTCAAGTCCTGAGGAGAATGCACTCCTAGTCTTCAGCTTCACCTCCCCCTAGAGAACTGGGACAGGCAGAGCTGCAGAGAGAAATGCCCATAAATAGCATTACTTCACTACCTGTGAATATACTGGAAAACAACTTTATGCACTCTAGTATTTTCTAAGGGTTTTCTATTTTATAAACTTTGTATATATTTGTAAGTATTGATCTCTTATGCTTTTAAAAGTCTACCAGGAAAACTTACCAGCAATTTATAGTGCATATAAAAGGAAGATGAAAAGTAGATTGTTAGCACTAACATATCATTTGTTTCTTGACAGGCTGAATGCGTAAGATATTAAATGGGACATAGATTTATAGCTCTTTATTTTGGAACTAGAGCTCAGTTCTTAAAAACATGCCCATGTAGCTAGTCTGATGTTACATGATTGCAATACAACTGTCCAAAGCTTGTCAGAATTTGGGTGCTTCTGCTAACATTAGATGTTTTCTTCAGCAGGCAAGGAAATATTTTTTCTTGTCCATATCCTACTGCTGAGTAAGTCAACAGTAAAGGGCTTCCAACTCACAGGACAGGTCTTTTCCGGAGGTCTGCTTATGTGGGCTGAAGTGCATCGGCCAAGTACCCTTTAAAAAGTCCTCCACACTCCTGCAACATGGCTGGGAAAAGAAGCGACAGCAAAGCCCAGCAGAAGACATGAAGAGGAGAAAAATTACAACTTCCAGGGATGGGCAGAGTTTTACTTTTCAGAAAAGATGCCAAATCTCTTCTATGACAGCTAGTCAATGAGAGACGGATGATATAATAACTCTTTAACAATATGATGAGATAAAAGCACTTGCTGTAGATTCAGACATTGACTGTACCCAAGTATCTTAAAGATTTATTATTTTTCATTTTTGTTTCATTAAGAAAAACAAATGTCTGGAGTATCCTTCTCCTTTCCTATAATCAAATACAGATTAAGTAAAATATGTGTCAGATAAACAGAAACAAGATTTAAACTGAATTCTGTCATTAAAAATTCATCTGTTAACTAGATATTGAAATTCAGAAGAAAAAAACACTCTCTGAGGTAGACTGCAATCAAATGTTTTAGAGTGATGCTGTGATGTTTGGTGTGATGTGATGTTTGGTGTGGCAGCATCCACACAAACATGGTCCATATTATGAAAATGGATGTTGACACATTATTTCTCATTTTGTATCTTTTCACAGGTGTGATAACAAGGTGCTCTGAGAAATAATTTGTGTAGCGCAGGTCACAAACTATCTTGTTTTGGATACACTCTGCAGTGATGTGTGCAGTTTGGTAATAATGTTTAGAAGTAGATGGTGAGTTTATAATAAAGAAACAAATATTATCATAATCTCATTAGGATCCATGTGAGGCTCCCGTGAGCTACAAGTTCGTTCAGTTTATCTCAAGAAAAAAGATTAAAATTATCCTTAAATATGTCAGTCAAAAGGATTGCACTGGCTGGAACATCAGGTTCAGAAGATAATTCATGTCAGTTAAGACAGAACCTGTCTGTGGCCCCAATTTCTTTATCACTTTTAGACTAGACGATATTTATGTAAAGGCCCAACCTGACCCTACAAATTACACCAAAAATCAAACTGTGCAATACAAAGGTGTTTGGTTAATAATTCCAACATGCATTTCTCTTTATGTGCTATTTTCTTAGCTGAGAAGTACTTTCATTGGGATCACAGTTTCAGAAAAGATAAATGGTATTCAAATTTGTATTGGCCAGGCAGAGCAGGCCTGACATTCAATCTTAAGGCATTTCCTTATTTGGCTGCTTGAAAATTATCAAAATTACTAAATTCTGGTGATTTATCTGAGATCCTTCTTCAGGCTATGTTCATTTATAATCAAATTTACTGCTCTCTGTTCCAGTCACCTAGTACAGAAGAACTCTGCTTATTCACTTTTTTCATGTAGCTATGTTTTGCCACAGTTGCTAAACTAAACAGCACGCTGTATCAGATCTTTGATTCTAAGAGACATAACTGTTTAAATGTGCTTACAGAATTTTACAATCTCTTAACTCATTATCATGTTGCCTTTTTTTCTGTTGTTTTTGTTACAATACATCTGTTAGGAATGGTGACTGCTAATATTTGAGACTGCATGAGTTTTTTTCTTATGTCAAAACGAAAGTATTGATCATTTGAGATCAGAGCACTGCTCTAGTACCACAGCTTTTTCTTCAAGAAGGCATTTAACATGAACATGGAACATGGCTGAACAGAAACATGGCCATTTCAAGGAGCTTTTAAGCATTGTGTACTGTGGTTTCAGGCTGGGACCTACAACAATCATCTACTCCAACTGCTTCACCACTTCAGGACTGACCAAGTTAAAGCATGTTATTAAGGCCATTGTCCAAATGCCCCTTAAACACTGACAGGTCTGGGGCATCGAACACCTCTCCAGGAATCCTATTTCAGCGTCTCATGACCCTCTTGGTAAAGAAATGCTTCCTAAGGTCCAGTCTGAACCTTCCCTGGTGCAGCTTTGAACCACTCCCACATGTCCTAACACTGGATTACCATGGAGAAAAGATCAGCTCCTCCCTCTCCATTTCCCCTCCTCAGGAATGTGTAAAAAGCAATAAGGTTGCCCCTCAGTCCCTTTTTCTCCACAGCAGACAAACCTGATGTCCTTAGCTGCTCCTTATAGTACATTCCTTCCAGCTCTTTCACTATCTTTGTCCTTCTGCTTACAGTCCTCTTCTTGGCTACCCAAAATAGGAAAGTGAAAAAACTAAATGGCTATACAGGGTCATCTCTTCTTCATATCTGATAAACTGGCTGTAGAAAATTATTAGCTGGCAGTGCCATTCAAGCCAAAACAATACATCTTTGAGGATATCAATGTATCTAATAAAATTGGAAGATGGAAATCTGCCTTCTCAGAGTTCACTTCTCATTAACTCACCATAAATACTGCCACTACCAAAATGGGAAAGCATTTTCAGGAATTTCATTAAAATACGTACTTCCTTAAGAGTCAAGTAATGCATATCTTCAGCAAATACTGTCTAAATGGATTTACTAATCCGAAAGCATATTTACAAACCCTGCAACAGATCAATAAAAAATATAACAGATATTAAAATCTCACCAACAAATCCTAAATAGGGTTTTGATCAAGGCATTTTTCATGTGCACTTTACAGGAATAAGCACTAGATTTATTTCTAAAGCACAGTCCTGGGGCTCAGCATTTAGCAGCAAAATTACAAATACAGTCCTTACACATTAAATCTCAATTAGGTATTACAAAATCCAACCAGAACTTCCACAGTGAGTTCCTGAAGTCCAGATGTAATAACAAGCTTCACAAAAGGTTCTGTAATCTCTTCCTCACATCCTCCTTTAAACTACAGAATAAATCACATTGCAGCCACAAAGCACCCTAATTTTTTTGAAAAGTAGCAATTTGTTATCATTTGTCATGTTTAGCCAAGATACTTTAACAATTCTACTGAAATAACAACAGACAGAGAAACGACTTCTTAAATTTAAGGCATGTATTTTAAGTAGACCTAAGAATCAACTTGCAATAGTTTATGTAAAGAAGTAATCTTCCCCAGGCCAATTTTAACACCCTTTCAGTTCAAATTTTAAAGCCTATCAAAAATTATGCTCTTGCTGAAATAACTGCTTCTATGCTACTCTATGCATGCACTTCTCAGTCTCAGACTTGCACAGGCACTAAAGCTTGTAAGGCAAATCAGCACTGAAAGCTAAAAACAAAACAAACCTCCAAAGCAAAACCAGAATATAAACCAAATGACTACTTTTCAGTCCATTGATCTTAATCCTTCTCATTCTGCGACAGCATTCAGATTGGCTTAGGGGAGCTGTGAAACTAGAAAGTCAGCAGCATTCGACTGTTGGATACTTCTGATGATCTTCATTGTTATGTTAGCTTCAAAATCTTTAGAAAATCCAGTTCCAATAGCAGGTGCTAAAAACTTGACATTAAGCTTAGAGTTTGATGGAATGTAGGTGACAGGCAGAGAAGGTGCAGCAAATCAGAAGTGGTGTATCAAAGACCGGGGGAAGAAAGCATTTATTACTTCAAGAAGTTTTTACTTTTTCCAACATACTTCCAAAACCAGGAAAAAAGTTGAAATGAAAATTTACATTACTCTAGTGATCTTTCACGGTAAAAAAATTATATTAAAACCAAGATGTGTAACAGTAAGACTTTCAAGTTCACTACACCTTTCTTTAAGTACTTATATAAATTAAGTATTGCTTTAATTATATTTTTACATATTTCTTTATATTATACATGGACTTTATGAAAAAACTCATTTGCCACAATCAAAGATCAGTGTGCTGAGGCACAAACTCTCCTCATACTAGGGCATGTTCTCCATATCAAGTGATAATGGAGAAAAAGGGATTTAATCTTTTTTTACATTCATTTAATCAATTTTGCTGTCTTACAATACCTGAAACTTCTGTAGCAGAGTACTTATTCCACTGAGCTTAATCAAGGTTTTAGTTGCACAAATGTAAGTATCTAGTGTTTAGTCTTCAGAAATGTTCCACTGCTTCCTTTTAAGCTTCAGGACTGAATTCCCCTCTCAAGTGCAGCAATATCAATGTGGCACAGTGCTGGATGATTACTGTTAGGATGCAGAATATGGCTTATAATTTAGTTCTCAAATATGCCTTACATTCACAAAGCAGAATAAAACTACAAATTTCTTTCAAAAAATAATGAATTACATATTTCCAGCTGTGGCCTCTCATTTTGCACCTGAAAATCTGAGAGTGCATCTCTTATGGGCTCATACGCTTTTTGAGCAACTAAAAATCTGACCAACATTTTTCATTATATGCACACTTCATGAGACCATTGGCTCCTATGGTGGCTGAAGCCAGAGTGAGCACCACTGAAGTACATTGAATGAGTACTATAAGGGAATTAGATCTCTGCTCATCTGTTTAAATCAGGTTCATTTAGCTGACAGGACACTAATCTGTTTTAAAATTCCTCAAGAAAACAACCTACAGAGAAAAAAAAAAATAAAATGATGCAATCTCCACCTTTGTCTTATGAAGCTGTTTAAAAAAACGAAGGCAATAAATCCCTTAGAATCATGGAGCAGTGCAATAGTATGCTAATTTGTGCAAAAGCCAGTGGGTTTTTGTTGCCTTGGATATTCTGGGATGTTCAACGAAATGTCTACCAGTTCATATACTGCGCAACTGTAAGTATACTGAGCTAGAAAACTGAGCTTTTGTGGATTTGAGTATTATCAAAAAAGATTTTTGAAACTGTTTTACATATAAAATATCTTATGAAAATATAGAAAACATCACTGAGCCTTTAGCAACATCTCTTTTTTCTGTCAAAGTATCTGAATTCTGTGAACAGAGAGTGTGTGTGTATACACAGCTCAATTAAGCAAGTGGAAGCGTGATTTTGGCAAAAAAGTGTTTGAATTTTAAAAAAAAATTAAAAAAAAAAATTTTAAACCCAAAATTCATTGGTGGGGGGGAAACCAACCCGTGATATCAGTGGTTGTGTTTTGGGTGGCAGTTTTTACAAATTGAGCTAGTAATCAATAAAGGAAGGTCATTTTACTGAAAGTCACTGCCCAAATTTTCCCCAAGTTATTTTACTATCAGAACTTTAGAAAATTTATCCAAGATGATGTAAAATCTGTAAGGTTGCCCTCCTTCAAATTAAAAAAGTTGTGCCTATACAATACTGTTGATTAGAAAGGAAGGGTGTTTTAGTGTAACAAGATGACATATTTCTTCTGAAAGGATTAAAATCAGTTTGCATTCAACTATTTTCATAGTAAATTTAATTATATGTTTGAAAAAAGTATTCATTTCTGACAATGCTGATTCTATTATCCTTAGTACATGTCAATTTTCATCTTACCTTGATTGTGCAGCCCATTTTTTTTTTTATTGGATGCTCTGAAATTCCAGTGAGCTTTCATGAATTTTGATGGATTAACCATGGTATTCTCCCTTTCCAGGCAAGTTTGAGATAAATGGCAGGAAAGTCTATGACCTTTGGGCAAATTACTCTCCTTTACTGCAATATATATTGATGAATTGTGTCAGCATGCTTTTAAATATTTGTCATTACCCAAATAGTAAACCCCACACATTTCTGGCTCCATCAGAATGAAAGGAGGGTACCATATATTAGTAACAAAGGTATTGCAAAGTTCATAATTAATTAAATGGGGAAAAAAAAATCTTGAAACTTGAAGTCAGAAGCAAAATTATTGTTATTTTGCCATTTAAGAATTAAAACTATTTTGTCACAAACAGTTTCATTCTTCTAAAGACATAATTACATGCATTTTGATGGATCATATCTCATGGTAGCTAAATGAAGATTATTTTACTAGTTATTTGTAAAAATTTAAAGCAGATTAAGTAGAAATTTATCATTTCCTCAGAATACACACATGCATTATCAGTGTACACCTGCTACTCATATATCTGAGCAACAAAATAAATGGGCTGTCCTTTCATCTACTGAAAAAATCAAGAAGTCTCTGTGACTGAAGAATTATCACATAACTGTAAGAAAACACTACTTTTTCAAGAATGATTCTTCAAAGGAAGTATAACTCAGGACAAAAAATTTCTTTAGAATAAGGTTAAAAAATAAGGTCAACCTCTATTTCTACATAATCATATTATTTGTAGATGAGAAAAAGGCTGCAGCATACTAGAATATACTATTCTGCTACTCCACAAAAAATCTGTATCCTTCTTTCCTTCTATCCTTTTGAAATCTTGCATTTCCCTTATTGGTTATTGAACAGTTTTCTGAAAGCATTTTCAGCTCCAAAAGCTCTAGTTTGTAATATCAGTCTACATTTTGAACTAAAATTACTTCAATAGATAATACAGATGCTGTGTCTTTTAAAATCAGTGTTATATCTGCATGGTTGGAATTAGGCTGCAATTTATGAAACTCCTGGCCACTAGTTTTACAAGAAGGCATTAAAATAAAAAATAGCTTTGTAGCTAGTGTAACTCTGCTTATGAAACAGAAATATCATTTCCACTGAAGGAAAATATATCTTTTATATTGCTTTGGCTTTATGGTTAGTTTGCTACATATAGTATCCAGCCTGTGGCTCAAGGAACTGCTTGCCAGCCATGACTCCTATTGTTTGACTAAATCTCGTGCATGTTATGTCAACACATGGGCTTGAATCTATTCTATTGGACTCAAATTGAAATGGAAAGGATCACACTTGAACCTGTAAGTCTCGAAGGCAAAACTGACCAGTGGAAGTCTCATCTTATTTACCTCTGCCCCTTCCTGCTGTCCAAGCAGGAATACCCTAAACTACCATGTGGCTCTGGCAGCCAGAAAGCCCTATTTGGTCATTAAACAGCGACCTTTATTCAGTAGGAATGCAGTCAAAGTTTTGCCTTCCTACACTACATACTTAGACTAAACTCTTCCAGTGCAGCTATCTCTTCTTGTCTGGGGAAGAGAAGTAACTGCTTTTATAACACAATGGAACTGTAAAATGCAAGTACAGAATTTCATGGTGCAGCATACTGAAATCTGAAGTCCCATCTGTTTATGTTGGCTCTTGACTGGGAATTAAGGATTAACCTTCAAAAAATTTAACAAGTCTTTTTAACAGAAATTCTACATCTAACCTGACAAATATTTAGAAAGATTTATAGAATCACCTTTTCTGAATATTCAAACTTTTATAACCTTTGGACCAGTTTCTTTTCTTGTCCTGCTTGAACAACTCAAATCTGCAACTGAAAAAATAAGTCAATAATACACTGTATAAATAAGACTAATATGAACAAATAAACATACATCTTAGTAGTTGTATTTCTCCAGGACCTTTTGCAAGTTGCTTACAAACCCAATTAAAACACAGTACTTAAGAAGCAATTTCCATCTATTGTTAAAAAGCACTTAAACAGATACTTGTTTCACTGACTTTATCTTCTATTCATTCTTGCGCAAACTGGATTATGTTACATTAAAAAAAAAAAGGAAAACCAGTCATTACTACATTATTGTTAGTAGAAACTTAGTGCTTAAAGAGTCATGCTCTGCGAGAAGGATCACCTGATTTGACATCTATGTCAAAAGATCCAAGACAGGAAAGAGCTAATACAGTGAGCTAACAGAACAGACAAGAACACTTTAAACAATACCCAAAGGAACTATCCTTCAAGAATGTTAGTGTCTTGTTTAAAGAAAGCCTCATCTTTCTTGCACATCAAATTCAGTACATGTATGCCAAGAATAAAGATTTCATCTTTGGCAGATGAAGTATTTGGTAACCAATAACAAATGCCTGTGGTAATACTGATGGATTAATAAAATCATACTCTGATAAATTTAGTAACTAAGTGTGTGAAGCAGGACATATAGGGGAAAATTCAAATAACCCCAGGCACATTTCTACCTATTAGAGCAGAAAGCTTCAGATTTGTTTTTTCAGTGGTTGAATACAAATCAAATGATCCTATGATTCTATAAACATGCGTTGACATTCCTTAAAAAAATGCATGCATATGTCCAATTACTCACTATCCTTCATAACAAACTTGCATTTTCAACATAAAAGCAATGGATATAAAATAACCTTTCTCATCACACAGTACAAAGCCACTACTGGTCCAACTGGAAACAATCATTTGACTTACGCAATAAATATCAAGTGGCTTCTCCTCACAGTCACGATCATCAACCAACAGAAAAAAAGACATCTGTCATGAACATTTTTGCTGAGAGCCTGTCACCTATGCAGCACTCAGAAACCAGCTCGAGATACAGTCAGATCACAATTCTCAACATAACTAAACCAAGGCACAGCAAATGAAGGTACTGCTGTAGGCAGTGTAACTTCTTTCCAAGGCAGGAAAGTCCCACTAGCACAGGCACTCACATAGCTTCAATACATAGTAAAAAAATTCCCAGTTGGTCACAGCCAGTATCTGTAATTTCATCAAATCTCGAGCATGTGCTTAATTCCTAAGTAGGAAATCTAGCTTCAGCTTTGAATTATGCCCCATTCTTCAACTACAGTGTCAGACGAAACACTATATTCTACAGGTTAATGCTGAATTCAGGTATTGAGAAGAAGTAGTTGCTCAGTTACTGTATCATTTTTGACCCAAGCTATTTAATTTTCTCATGTAAAAAATTGGGGTCAAACTGCTTCCTCCTATTCCTACCTTATCTCCTTTTGTTTAGTGAGATTGCTGGAATCTGGAGGAAAACACACCTTGTGTAAAATGTACAAATTCCACCAATCTCAGGGGTTTATCTTAAGATTTAAAGTGATACATTATGTCTGAACTTATATGTTTACGCTGCTTTTTGATTGGATCAGATGGAGTTGACAAGTATTTGCTTACTTCACTTACACTGCAACTCCAGCTTGAAAAATGATGCAATGATTTTTTTCATTTTCCTGACATTTGATAGACAAATCTTGAGAGCAACTGAGGAATATTTAGGTTTAAAAGAAGAATTCAGGAGGTGTGTGATTCTAAACAGCAATCTGGTTAAGAAACATTCCGACAGAAGCCAAAGCTAACATTTTTCCCCCCCCCCAAGAACTTGCTGCAATATCAAAATTATTTAAGGTATATGGAATTTATTCTCTCAGAGAACAGAACAATTAAGATTGTACAGAGACAATCCATGGGAATGGTTTCCACACAACCATGCTACTAATGATGTCTGTTTTCTCATTCATTCATCTTCTTTCGTTTATTTGATCCACAGTTTCCTGGGCTTTTTTGACATTTTCATAGGTGTCACAGTTCTTTAAACTGAAAACATTAAATTCCAGCTACTCAAAAAGAAGCCCACAAACAATTTTGGAATTGTCTACTCTGGACATCTTTCCAAGAACAAACAGCACAGGAGCAAATGCAATTAGTTCTGTCCTGTAACATTTCTTCCATTTTGGAGGAATTCTTAGCAGTAAAGACATGGAAAATTTCAGGGATATAGAGGAATGAAGTTGATTTTATTAAAACTTGACTGAAACAAGCAAAGTTGTGTTGGATAGTGCAGCTGGTTCATCAAATTTTTACCAGAGGTTGTGATTTCAGCTTATTTCTCTTACCTAGTTTTTATCCATCAGAATTCAAGTATAAAGTGAAGAGTCCTTCAGGCTACCAGCATTTAGGAACAACGAACCACTGAAAAATTCCAAGCATGTCTACCCTAAGCTAGAGCACATAGAGAATACGGTGTCTGGCCAAACACAGCATCACTGTCTGACAGAACACCTCATGTCTTTAACAGCAAAGTCACCTCTCTCACATCTAATGCTAAGAAAATCCCCAGACAGCTTTTTTTCCCTTTGAATGCTTTGCTGTTCACCACAATTCATACAGCATTTCCAATATTGTGCAAGTTTATATCACTAGATAAGCTCTTGTTTTTATTGCTGCTGACAATAGCTACAGAATACGTTAGAAAGAAGTTTACAGCAGGCTTATATTTACCCTCTGCTTGAACTGGATTATACGTTCTTTCATGCAATAAGGCTAAAGGTAAAACAAACACTCTTCTTCATGTGTTTGACAGAATATGTGTTAAATCAAAACATTTCCGTGAAATATGCCATGTTTCTTTGCATAAAAATTTGGATAAATCTGTTTTTGTGTAAATTCAGATTGTCACCACAGACAAGTTTTCACATCTCAAATACCATTGAACTGCAAGTCCCAGTAAGATGCCCAGAGAGCTGAGAAGCAAAGCAAAGGAAGTCATTTAAGTCACAGAGAGAGTATTTGGCATTTGGCGCATTACGCTACACCTACGCTGCTACACCACCTTAGGGCAGATGAGAGGTGCTGAAACACCATGAACTCCTACCAGCTGTGGGAGGACAAACAGAAAAAATAAGAGCTGACACAAGTCACCCTGCAATTTCTCAGGCCAAAACACCTATCCAGGTGCTTTTATGCAAGACAGAGAATCATAGAATCATAGAATAGTTAGGGTTAGAAAGGACCTTAAGATCATCTAGTTCCAACCCCCCTGCCATGGGC
>JANRGW010027389.1:2727-14681 GCA_024733675.1 Psilopsiagon aymara | reverse complement strand
CTAAACCACATCACCCAAGGCTCTGTCCAACGTGGCCTTGTACACCGCCAGCGATGGAGCATTCACAACTTCCCTGGGCAACACATTCGAGTGTCTCACCGCCCTTACAGTAAGAAACTTCTTCCTTATATCCAATCTAAACTTCCCCTGTTTAAGTTTTAAACCATTACCCCTTGTCCTATCACTACAGTTCCTAATGAAGAGTCCATACCCCCCATTCTTATAGGCCCCCTTTGGATACTTCTCTGGATATATATCACTTAAATGATTAATTTAACAAAGTCTTTTTCCTCTGCTATCCCAATGCGTTCCTACTTAAGATACGCAGGCTTAGTGCACATAGAGGGTGTTTGTTTTCTTCCATTTGCTTCCTTTGGCGTGGGAAGAAAAGCAGTCTCATGTTTCTCCTCCCAAATGTAATTAAAGGGAGAGAACTACAAACAAAATTAATTACAGGGTGGAAAGGTGTGACAGTGATATAGAGTATATATGATAATATGTAGACAGACAAAATGAATGTTGAGTATTGATAGCATTATTTAGAGACCTTCAATAGGAGATAAGGTTTACCCAATTGTGTCATTTGTCTGTGAGGACATTGTTTCTTTTAGTTAGCTTAGCAGGACTCATTAGCTCTAGAGAAATTTGGAAGAATAGTCAACATTAATGTTCATCAGAATTTAGTGAAAATTCTATAGAGAAAAAAACCAGCAAATGCTTCACTGGGAGAAATTTAGGTAGGATGTGGGTTTTATACAATCTGTTCAATACATCTGGTGAGCAAACCACTACCTACAGAGATAGACCGAGCACAGACTGCTTTCTCTTAGCCTACCTATATGATAAGAATGCTGCAAAAAAGATGATGGTACATTGTTTGTGGACGCATGATTTTGAGGACAAAGAGCTTTGGATAAATAGGCTAGATTCAATTTTCTTCCTGTAAAACAAAATTTTTTTTGAGACTTAGTTTTCTTTTTGATTTTTTTCCAAACTGTTTAAATGTGCTGTTCATTTGACAGTGCTAGTTAACATTTCTGTGTAACTACATTCAATCAAGAAAACATTTGTGCATTATTTCTGTGTTGTTATGGCTACAGCTGACATCTTTAAGCTATTTGGTATTCATGAAATGGGTGTGAAATAAGTATTTTTTTGAGTTTGCACACAATTCTGCAGTTACATAAGTCTTTTTTTAATGGTGCTTGGTGGAACATTTAATTCATTTATCAGATCAAGTAAGCAGGTATTTGGAGAGAAAAGACAGGATACTTATTCTGAATGCAGTTTCCATGTATGTAGATTCAAATAAAATGTGGATTTTTTCCTTCATTTTTAAATGTTTGTTAGAATAAAAAAAAATGTGTTATTACAGTATTTGTATAACTTTCACTTTCTCTAAAAAAAAAAAATAGTATCTGTCCACAGGAATCAATTAATTATTTAGGAGAAAGTGTATTTTCTGATTCTATGATTCTGCGTTGAAATGTAGATAATGATGGATCAGAATTTTTTGTGTGGTAGTTCTGTACTTATCCTTAATTTTTACAGACTACTCCAGTAAGAAATTCAAAACAAAAGATGTGGGTAAAACCTTTTGATGGGAGATGACATCCATGCACCTGTATTAGCAGCATTAAATGTATTATTTTCCTTACCTTATTGTAAAACATGAGAATTATCATGCCCTGATGCTGCATTTTCTGAGGCTGAATGTCCCTCAGTGTGTGTCACCCTGTGCTCAGGGCATGCTGAGTTTTCTGATACAGTAACCCAGATGTCTCTGCTGCTGACACCTAGCATACCCTCTATTCTATACGTTTGGTGTCTGCTGTTGCTAGAGTAAGGCTATGTGGCAGGGAGTAGTTTTGGGATCACTACATATTTATTAATTTTGGTTGTTACAGAGAAAATCCAACATATGGATACTGGAAAGCACATCTGGGTGCTGTCAGGGGGAGGACAAACCCTAGAAAATGTTAGCAGCCATGAGACTCATCAGTTCATTGACTATCAAAATCTCTTAAGCCACTTTAGTCTTAAGTTCATTTCCAACACAGCCAAAGATAAGTAAAATACTTTTTGTCCTACCTGTGTCCTCTCCTGGGCAGAAATGCGGCACTGGAAGCCTTGGGCTTCCCTGCAGCCTAAGCTCAGCTTAGAGCTACCTGCCGTTCCTCCTCCTTCCCTGCTTGTGCTCAGTCCTGCTACCTCCCTTTGAACTCCTCAGCCCTTTTCCTGAGGCATTTTAGCACACCAACCTTGCAGAAAACTGCTGGCTTTCAGATGAGTTTTCTCTGAGGTTAGCAGAAGGAATTAGGTTGCAGAGTCACATCAGTACCAGAATTAATGCAACTGGAGAGAGCACAGATTCTCTAAGTTATTCTTAATACGTAACATGCATGAAATATGCTTTTTTTTAATTACCATGCAGCTCTGAAGTTACATCATTTTTTAATAATGTTTGGTAAAATACTTTGTATAGTAGTCAAAAAAGCAGGTATTTGGAGACAGACAGAGTTCCATGCAGGTAAGGAAGATGAGGCAAGAGAGGAGCTGTGTGGGTCAGGTGGGCTGTGTGCTTGCTGTACAGCTAAAGCCAGGCTTCACTAGCTCTCTTAACTGCCTTCAGAGCAAAGGAAAACAGATTGAAAACAGATTAGTATAAACCAGGATTGCTATATACCAGTGAATTATGTCTGGTAGTCAAACTCTTGACACCTTCCTTCCATTTAGCACTCACTAGTCTATATTAGCCTCTTCAGAGTTAAGCTGAGAAAGACTGAATTTGAAGATTAATCTCCTGCTACAGATGGTCTCCCTAGAAAGGAATTAATATATTTCTAAGAAGTCTGCTTTTTATACTGAACACTTCATAATTTAAGGCTGTCAGTTTCTAATGCAAGTAATAAAGCTATAAAAATGTGTTGGTTCATCTTTTGTTTTGTGGGTTTTTCAAAAAAGGCTGCTTGACATCCCCTCCCTGGGTAACAGTCAGCAAAGTTCCCATTACTAGGAACCTTAAAATGTGTGCTGGTCTGCAATAGAGCATGAGTGACGTGGGCATTCCTTTTATAATTAGTCTTGTGCATACTACAATCTCATACTGGCTTTGCATACTACAATCACATTCTGCCTTTAAAATATACCCCCTTGATGTGTTTCTTTATATCCATCTCTCATGCACTTCAGCAATAAATATTTGCAGTCATTCATCACTGTTTATTACTGGAGAAGCAATGAATATGGAGCAGCATCATGTATTTTAAGAGTCTTATATTACAGTCCCAAAAGAACATACGGGTTAATATACAAAGCGTGGTAGAAAATCCACATTTCTCTTACTAACTTCTACAGATTCAACAGGGCTGACCTGCTGATGTGTTTTCCTCTTCTTCCCCGCCCTCCCCCATTTATCTCTGCTTAGTTGGCAGTGATAAGAAACAAAACTAGGACTCTTAAAATGGTAATTTGGGCTTTGTTTATTGATGGTGTAAATTAGTACTATCTTTTGTCTCTTTTTCTGTTAATATGTTCTCATTTTGAATGATTTATGTGCTTTTATGATTTCTGGATACATATTTTCTGAAGTATTCTACATTTTGTATAGATCTTTAAAAGAATATTTAATTTTACAAACCCTTAAAGACGCAGTTGAGTCTCTTCTAAGGTATATCCAGTGTGAGTGGTTAACAGCATAATTTAAAGCTGTATTTCACAGCATGACATAAAATTTTCTAATCAGCAGTTCTTGGGAATATAAAATTGATAAGTTTGGCACTACCAGGTAATGTACTCTTTACTATAAGTGACCTTATTCTGATTTACCCTTAAGCTAGTCTCTGCATGGAAGTTGTTGTACTCCAGATTTATTAGTAAACTTATTGGCAAATCAACAGGAATTCATGCATAACTATAATTAGTAGAGGATGACCATGACTAATTCAGTTGTTTAGATTACCCAAGACACCTCAATTACTGTTTCACAGCAACAAACTGAATATTCAACTTCGTGAATCAATGCAGTATTGGGTGTGGTAGCAGATATCCAGACGCCCAGGGCACAATTTGTCTGTTTGCTCCAAATTGATAACCTCTTACTGCACTATTTCTCAAAGGGGTTGTTTGCTTGAGCAGCTATTCTTATTACTCTTCTGTTTGCAAACTAGCTTGCTTCGGTGCTTAAAAGCGATAAGGGAAAAGGAGATCCTCACTGGCAAACTGCAAGGGCTTGGAAAGGTTTTGACTAGAAAGGCTATGTGTTACAATATCCTCCTAGCAGGGATGTTGGGGCTGGCGTTTGATATTCCAGGGCCTATTGTCATGCCAGAAAGGCTAATTACATTCATATCAGTGTCTTTGTGAAGAACCAGTAGTGAATCTTATAACCCATTTTGGTTTTTTTTTCATCAATGTAGACATGCAAGATTTCATGGAGAAGGTACCTCATACAACAGCATTTGTGCTCTGGGTGTCATTAGTGTACATAGTCCAACTAATAGCAGGCTGCTGCCATGAAGAATTATTCCACCCCTTTTTCACTGCCTCCTACATAGACACTGTTGTCTTCTTTCTATCATATTTAGTTATATTCACAGTTGAGTAAGTTCAATCAGCATATTGTTTGGAAAAGGACTCTCTATCTAACCCAAAAATAAAAGCTTCTCTTCAGGTCACCTTAGATATGTTCTCAAGAAGGGAGAGGGAAGAATCTATTTTACTGCTGCTGTCAGCCAAGTGCCCAAGTTCTGATGCAATTTGTGTAATGTAAAAAGTCACCCTGAGTCACCCTAACAGAAAAAGATAGAGGATGTTTGTAACTTCATTGAGTCAAGGAATGGGTAATTTACCTGTCAGGTATGTGAACTGATCTGGTCTAAGAAGTTTGTGTTTCTGAAGAAGTGAAAGAAAGCTTATTTTGATTCAGATGGATGATCAGACTGTTGCTGGAATGAAAGGGAAGTAAACTAATTTTAGAAAAAGAGATTAAATCTCTCTAGACTTACTTGAGGGCTCCAAAATGGAAATTAATTCTAAACCCAATTTTGTCTGACCAAGAAAGATTTTTCTTTCAGAGAAAAATTGGGGTATAAGGCATGGGGAAAAAATATAATCCACTGATGCTGGAGAAGTCTACATCATATCTGCTAGATTAATGGATTTTTTTAACATAATGCGAGTAGATTAAATGCCAGTTTCCTCTTCTTTCTTTGTAACTGTGTCAGCCATTTTAGATGTTTTGAATAACTTCTTTTATTTGCATTTTTCTTTAACCTGGATTGAGGTAAGGATGATCTTAGGATGACCGACCAATAGCATGCTCTTCACTGAAGTGTAAGACAGATCCAGAAACCTGTC
Organism: Psilopsiagon aymara; assembly: GCA_024733675.1. Lineage (NCBI taxonomy): Eukaryota > Metazoa > Chordata > Aves > Psittaciformes > Psittacidae > Psilopsiagon > Psilopsiagon aymara. The sequence goes on along the minus strand of JANRGW010027389.1, from coordinate 9,323 downwards.
CAGCTGGCCTCGTTAAGTGCTTGGTTCCCCCATGTTCTCTGAAATACCCAATAGTGTATCACGATATCTAGAGAAAGTTTGATCATAATTAAATCATAAACTGACATAAACAATTATGGATCCAAAGATAATTTTAACAGAAGTCATATATGTATAAAAAGTTGTCTGGGAAAAAAGTACAGTTCTGTGTTTTATCCATATCTGATGCACAAACTTAAGAAAATACTGGTCAGTAGAGATTCCAAACTACAGTGCATTTCTGCTATCATTTTCATGGAAAAAGAAAAGTGATTTTATGTATGAACTGACATTTATCATTGAGACTTTTGAAGATAGAAACCACCACACAGCTCTGAGTAGTGATAAAAAAGAAGTGAAGCCAAACCAAGACTTTACGTATGTTTAGTCAGTGTTAAAAAAGGCTTAAGGAAGTGAACTTCTACAGTACTTTAAACTGCCTGTAACCCTCAAGGAGAAAAAAAAGAAAGCAGAAAAGCGTGTTGCAAAAGCAAAGCCAATTGAACTGAACAGATATCATTTGGAGGCTGGAAATTCATCTGTCTCTTACTTTGGAAAGCAAAAAATGAATTCTGAAATAGGCAGTTCAAATACTTGCCCTCTTCTGTTCTCAGTTGTTTTTTTTTTTTTATTTTCTTCACACTTTACTCCCTCCTCCTTTCATATTTCAGTAAACCACAGAGAGAAGATGGGGATGATGGTGAAAAGTTGAAGATGCTGAGAAAAAGTATTTGGTTCTTTTGGACTACACTTTAAAAGAGGGTGCTGTGTGATACACTTTGAGGTAATATCAATGCAAATGGTTTTGGAAACATTAGTGTCCCAGGAGTTGATAAATGAAAAATGATAAATGTAAAATTAGTAAATCAATGGGACTATCTAGTATACTTCCAAGAATGAGGGGATGTAAGATTACATTAGAAAATTCCCTATTTCTAACTTAAATACACCATGTACGTAATTAATACTACATTGCATGACCTTACTGCTGAGATTTATGACAATTTATTAGCATTAGAACAGTAAGCTTTACATATTCTGCATGCATTAAAATAAAAGATTTACAGATGTAGTCTATGCAGAAAAATTACCTCTAATAAAATGTAACAATATGTTATTGGCTGATTGTCCATTAAAATTCCTTATCATTCACCAGCAAATGAGTAAAATACATTCTGATGCAGCCTCCTGCGTTTTGCACTTTTCAGGAGGGAAACATTGCTAAGGGAAATGGTCCCCTTTAATTCAGAGCAAACACCAGCGCCAGCTGTTCCCAGTTTTACTGTGATTCTGAAGCATCTGATCACTTCTAGATTACTTATAGAGGTATATCCAAATCTACTGAAATTTGATATTTTTTATGTTAGATATGCCATTTCTCTGTCATATAACTCTGCCCAAGGAAGGCAAAATTTTGGCATGTGAAGTGATTATAGTGATTAGAGTCCTTATCCATGATTTCTAGAAAAGGGTCATCATTTAAGAAGTATCTTGTAAGTCTGAGGACTTCTAAGTCCTCAGCAGTTTGAGAGCAGGTAGGTGGTCAGCCTCTTTCAAAAATAGGACATTGCAAAATATTAAAGTATAAATCTTCTCTAATAACTTAAGATTTTATATTCTTTCTTTTCTAGAATTAAATATTTTCCCATCTATGGTCAAAGGTAAATAGGTTAAGAAAACTTTCTTACTTAGCCTTACCCTTTTTCTTTTACTGCTGTTTATTGTCTGAATATTTTTGTGCCTATAGCAGGATTTTGGCAAGCTTTGGCTAAAAAAATCTATGCTTTTGGCTCTGTCATGTATTATAGAATGTACATCTATCTGGAGCTTCAATTCCCTTTCATGATTTTATGTCATATTTGCTCCTGACCAGATGGTTGCATGCTGAGAGTTGTCACTTACGTACTAAAGGAATTTAAAATTGCCTGTTGCACTTGCCTTAGAGTGAGTGTTGGGTGAAACTGGAGAAGTAGTTGTCCTGCAAACAAATCAACTTTTTATCATAAATTTGACATGCATCACAAATTAATGGAGATAATTTCTGTAGTCATAATGTAATCCCTGGAAGGACTGCAGCTGTCTATTCAGGTGCATTCAATCTCTCCTTGATGGGAATAATTACCTTCCATCCCCACTAGATAATTGCCTTTTGATTGAGGTCATCAGAGCAATCAAGTCTGTGAGAGGCAGAAATCATTGCTAGGGTGAAGAAAGAAAGGGGAGGAGGGTAGAGACCAGGACAGATATTTTAGAAGTGAGAACTAATAAAGAGAATTTGCATGTGTTTAGCTGCTTCTTTGTTTGTAGTGATATTTCAAATGATGCGATTATGTAAAATTAGATGGCTGTTAAATATGCTAAAACCCATCTCTAGTTTTTCTTCCTCCAAAAGAAGGGTGTTACTGTGACAGTCCTTGAACAGAAAATAGTCTAATTGCAGGCTTTGAAAAGAGTTTCCCTTTTTGAATGTCTGCATTGGTTTGGAACTCTCTTTCTTCCCCTGTGTCTGTTAATTGTTTAAACCAATGGCTTTACTAACTTGGATTTTTGCCCTGTGCCTTTAGATCCTATTATATGTCAGTACTGGAAATGACTTCCACCTGGTTAATGACTGGACAGCAGTACAGCTTAGAATGCATTTGATTAGTATACAGCTTTCTAGTTCTGTCAGTACAACATTGTAACGAAGGCAGCAATTGTCTAATCTATTAGGTGATAGTTTCAGTATTGTATTGCTCAGTTGCACTGAAAAGGAATGTTTTGTTTTTTTTCTGCAAATTCTAAGGAAAGATCAGAAGATACATATCTGCAATATTTTTTTCTTTTGTAACTACTGAAGCAGGAAGGGAGGCAGCATGTTTCTTTAAAACATTTTGATATTTTTCATCATGGGTACAAATATTTATGGTTTTGTACATAACAAGAAGTTGGTCTTGCTGTTTAGATGTACATGACTCAATTTTGCCAATGAAGAAACATTGGAAGGGTGATTCATGTTAATTGATTGTGAAGAAGAAACTGTTGCATTATGTGGTACATAAATTGCACTACCTCAGCAATTTCCCTCGGGATTTTGGGGTGCATTTGGGTTCCATAGACTTATGTGTGTTCAGGTTACTCAGGTGGTCATGAATCTAACCTCTTATAGTAAGAGGGACTGTATTCCCCTGCTCCCCGTCTTGCAGTCCATCCACCCCGGACGTGTGGTGAGAGATTGCCAGTGAAGACTGAGGCTAAATGTTGTTGAATACCTCACGCTTCCCAACTGTTGTTACCAGCTTGCCAGTCTTTCTAGTAGGGGGTTATTCTTTCTTCGACCTTTCTTTTCTGGTGACATACCTGAAGATGTTATTATTCTTTGCGTCCCTTGCCAAGTTCAATCCAGCCATGCTTCAGTCTTCCTGACCCTATCCCTATGTAATTGGGCTCCCTACAGAACCAGGCAGCATTCTTTTACTCTTTATTTTAGGATACTTACCCCTGCTTCCACTGCCTGTGCATTTCCTTCTTGCCCTTTTGTTTGACCAGCGGGTCTCCACTCAGCCATACCTGTCTCTTACCCTCCTTTCCTGATTTCTTACACCTGGAGATCAAGAGCTCTTGTGCTTTCTGGAAAGTATTCTTAAAGATCTGCCAGCTCTGTTAGGCTCCCTTGTCCCTGAGGGCAGTTTCCCAGGGTGTTCAATTAACTGACTTCTTGAACAGCTGGAAGTTTGCTTTCCTAAAATTTGGGTCCTGACTTTACTCTTTCTCAATACAGATGAGAGTTTTATATTCGGTGCAACCTGATGTCTTTATTTCTGACTGCTGTAGAGGAAAATGCAAATTCTGGCTGTGGAGTTAGTATTTCCCTCATACATTTCACAAGGAACCATGTCCCAGAGACAGTAAATGCCACCCATTTTTTGGAAACTAAGTCTGTGAATATTTCAACCATCGTGTAGAATCAACTCAGATAATCCATGCTCCGTGCTGGTAATTTTGCTGTTGCTCTTCAGTGAAAGTTCAGAAAGTTATGGTTTTTGTGCATAAGTGTATTACAGTATGTTTTGGATTGCAAATGAAGCTAAGTAGTATGTAATGAGGAAGAACTTACAGTAAATATGAAAACAGTTCAGGGAAGATTTTTTCATGTTGCTTCAGGATGAGATTACATGATAAATTTTCATGAGCCTGCTTGGGGATATACAATGATGACAAACATAGTGCTCTTGAACTGTCATTGAATTAACATGAGAAGGCGAATATACTTTGGAGAGTCATGAAGAAAAACCTGTGGAGTAGTATTTCCTTTTGTTCTTAAAAATGTGTGTATATAAAATGCATACCTTAAAACTGGAAGCACACAGTAGTTCAAATTGTGCAATGAGTGGCTATATATTTAATTCATTAAGCTGCTTTGTTATTTGCAGTGATTCTATAACAGTCTCTAACAGGAAAATTTATGATTGAGATATTTCCATTATTCTTACTAAATGGATGATCTAAATTTATAGTCTGAATCTGCAATTGAGCATATTAAACATGTCACAATTCTTTTAATTTTTTATTTTTTTCACAGAAGATATTAACAAAAGCTGTCAGTACTCATCCAAAAAAAGAGCTAAAGGAACATCCGAGGAATGCATTGGTTTGCTGATAATCCTGCTGTATGAAACTAGAATGCATATTTTCATTTGCTAATCCTATTTGCAGGAGATAAAGCCCCATGCTTCAGAGCACTGCCAGCCATGAACTGCTTGGTGTTTGGCACAATAATACTGCTGCCTGGGCAAGTGAAGCATTGTGTCTTGCTCCTGTAAGTAAACTAGTAAAATTGGCTCTGCTTATCACATCTGAGATTATGGGATGCTGCACACTTTCAAGGTGAACATAGAATTATGATGGTGAGCAATTTCCAAGGTACTGCCCAAACTGCTCAGAAAGACCTGATGGAAATGAGAGAAAGGCTCTTTAGAAGAAGCAAGGCCTGAGTTCTCTGATAGACAGAGCACAACTGCTAGAGAAGACAGTGGATTTGACAGAAAAACACAGAAGAGATCATAGTGAGTGACAGTGGGAAGAAAAAAATATTTGGAAGTTAATGGTGTGGAAATGAGGTAGGTTCACCAAAACTCTGCATGTAACCGAAGGGAAATTGTTGCTGGTTAACACTAACTGTGGCTGAATGTACAGAATGCTCAGTTGGCTGCTCCTAAGAGATTTCTTGCTGCTCTTTCAAGGCAGTTAGAGTTAGTTACTTTTCATTCAAGTGGATGAACCACTATTATAAAACTATCACAGTGTGTACAAGTGGAAAGCATAAAGATTTTAGGAAAATAAAAGGAGAACTGTGTATTGATAGGTTCTTGAGGCAGAAGCAAATTTCCTTCATTAGCCTCCTAAGGAAGAAAATACTCCATGTTTCACTCCTGTTTTTTATTCTGTCTTCAACAGCTGCTTGAGTTTATTTTATCGGTCTCCATTAGTATTTCTTGATGCTGTTCAATTTTCTTGCTTGAAATTAAACTGTGAGCTCCTTGGAACAGGTATGTGTATGCCTGAATAGTGCCCAACACGAGTGGGGCAGTGTTTCTGTGGGACTTCTGCTGGAATATTAATCAGAAACTGTGCAGGGTTTGAGGAGACTTTAACTTAAATACTCTAGCATATTGGCAATATATAACTAAGTTGTACTCCTATCTTTCTTTTTCTTTTTGATTATTAAGAATTTGGGCTTGAAATTATTTGTGCAGAGATGCATTTTTATTAACCAATAGGAATGCAGCTTTGATCATGAGATGAAAATGGGAAGGTGAAAACTGTGTTGTCAGCACATTCATAGAAAGAGATTGAAAACTTAAGGCATGAAACTGCCTTACCTCTTAATCCCTCACAAGCTGAGGTGAATTACTTCATAGTTGGGGTGGCAGAAAGTATTGCTATCCTTTCTCTTGAGTGCAGATACAAAGTGAATTAAATGACTGAGGACAATGCCAGGAGCAATTGAGCTGTACTGATGTTTCATTAGGTAAAAAGGTTAATGCTGGACATCTTATTCTAAGTCCTGACTGCTTTCTAATGCAGATGGCTAAAAATAGCTGACACCAATAAAGTCTCAGAAATATGAAATGTAAATTAAAAAGAATTATTTTTTAAAAGTGCTTTATGAACTTTTAAATATTTAATACATCTAGTCAGATACATTTTTTCTGTTGTTTTTAGACTCTGTTCTAAGGGCCAGGGAACTAAAACAAAGAATGAGAATAGTAGATGCAAGTTACCATGGGTTTAGGGCCAGGGTATGTTCAATGAACTTGATTTTAAATTAGTATCTTCTGGTTTTGTTTGAGATACTATATAATTGTGACACTTGCTATTATCTCAGTAGGATCAGGGGAACTTTTAAAAACTTTCCACCTTTTTTGCAAATACTTAGTTTCAGTAAAAGCTTGAAGTATGTTCTTTCTGTTCATACTTGGAGTATGTGGTGGAATTGGATATGAACAGCAGAAAACACAGCCATGCTGAAAATAATTTAGTTAATGAGAAGTATAAAAGGATTCACTATATGCTTGCATAAAATAAGATAAATACCA
>JANRGW010027376.1:0-11122 GCA_024733675.1 Psilopsiagon aymara | reverse complement strand
GCTGGGGAGGGACTCTTCATTAGGGACTGTAGTGATAGGACAAGGGGTAACGGGTTCAAACTTAAACAGAGGAAGTTCAGATTGGATATGAGGAAGAAATTCTTTACTGTAAGGGTGGTGAGGCCCTTGGAATGGGCTGCCCAAAGAAGCTGTGAGTGCTTCATTGCTGGCGGTGTTCAAGGCCAGGTTGGACAGAGCCTTGGGTGATATGGTTTAGTGCGAGGCGTCCCTGCCTATGGCAGGGGGATTGGAACTAAATGGTCTTAAGGTCCTTTCCAACCCTAACTATTCTATGATTCTCCCCAACCCTAACTATTCTATGATTCTCGGAATTCCTTCCCAATCCATTTCTAGGAATGTGGGATCTGAGCCAGGTGACTGCATTGTCCCTGCAGCACATGGCTGAGCTGGGATTATTTCCTCATGGGCTTTTCATGGATGTAAAAACATGTTTTCCACAGCATTACTGAGTTTTGGATCAGGTGAATTACTAACAATTAATTAGCTTAAAGAAAGCATTAGCATCATTTATACTTTGGAAAGGAGCTAGTTCAGCATTGCCTGTGTATTTTCTGCACAGGATTGCAATGTGGAATCCAGAATCGATGCTTGCAGCGTCACAACCAAACAAGCCATGCTCCTTACCCCTGGTTGGGACCATAACTGTCAGTCAGCCCTGCACCAGTTCTATGTTAGGCTATACTGAATCATTTGGGGGCAATGAGCAAGTCAGCCCCACAGGTCTTGGGAGATTATTTGTGTTATTATACTGACGTATTAGATGGTAATTACCAGGATCGTGCTTCATTTCTTCTCTGAAAAATCTATACTCTGTTTGTTTTGCTTCAGGCCCTGGGAATCTCCCATGATTTGTCAAAAAATAATTGTTGGTGGTACAATAAACTTGTTATTCAATTCCCTAAGTGTTCTGGGTTATGTGCAATCTGGAAAGATGATCTGTTTACATTCATATTTTCTCTATATTCCCTTACCCATTCTTTGTCATTATCATTATTTTTACAGGTTTATTTTTCTCCAGTGTTTTCTAGTTTTTCAGACTTTGTGTTTGTATATTTATTTAAAGGCAGATTTCAAAAGGCTTCAGTCTCTTGGTTTACTGAAGAATTCAACTTCTCGCTAGTACTTCATCTCCCTTGGTATTTTTGTGAACACTCTTGTTCTCCTTACCCATCTATCTAGCGCTAACCTCTTTGGTCTCTTTGCTACTCATGTCTGCTGTTCACAAACCTGAGCCCTGGTTTTGAAACATAATCCCATTATATTCAGTGTAACTTTAGACATTATCTGATGCTTGTTCTCCACCTCTCTTTTTTTTTTCACAAAGGAATTCTGAGGCTTCTTGAATTGAAGGATTTTTACAAGTTTCAAACATTTTTCTGCACAGATGGATTTCCATTTTCTCACCTAGATGGGCTTCATTCCTATCCCATGTAACACTGCTGCCAGGAGCTGAGGGCTTGGAGCCCGAAGCCAGTCATTGTCAGGAGATATGGTGAAGAGGCAGGGTACCAGACTGTAGACAAACCTGGACAAAGCCTTTCTTCTCTTGCAGGCTTCTCCTGAGATTCAAGAGAGATCATTTGATCTTTATGCTTCAATACCACATCTGTACGAATGCTGATTTTAGCCCCTCTGTAATGTGCAGCTACAAAGAGACTTTTGGAAGTGGCCAAGGGTATCAGATGCTGTGTGAAGGGCTTTGCTGTCCAAGCTGCACTATGGCCTGGCATGAAAGAGCCATGGTTCTGCTCTCCACAAAGATCTTCCTCAGTCATCATGCAGTGTGTGACATCTTTGACAGATGAACCTGCAGTACAAAGGACATCTGCCATGTCCTTTGGATCAGAGCTGCCTGGAGTGAAGAACATCTCTAGGAGGATCAAGACCATAATAACTTCCATGTCCTGACTGAGGCAAAGCAAGAGGGGCTGTGAGACTTTCGTTATCTTTGGCAAGCTTTTCCTTCCATTCTGTCCAGTGTTTCAGATTGTTAGGACTGCTTGTCCTGTAAGATCTACCAAATATAACTAGAGCATTCACTGGATTTAAACATTTTCGAGTGTTTACAACCACATCTCCTCCCCAGGGGGATCTCCAAACTGCGCTGCTTGCTGTATTGTCTTTGGCTGGATCTTTAGAGTTTCTGAATTTATGCGCTTAAAAAATCAATGAGCCTTGGTTAGACAAGAACCCAAACACTATGATTCCACTCCTAGGATTTCACAGGGATTATGAGAGATATAAATAAACCTCAGTTCTGTAGCTTTTAGACTTTCTATCAACATTTTAAGTCAATTTAAAATTATGGGCCAGGTATGCTGTGTGGATCACACTTGAAACCATAGGTAGTCTTTCTGTGGTAAAGTCTGAGAAGATATTTAAGTTTTAAATGGATTGTAACTGAGGTTTCTTCAGCCAACAGGATTAGTGACAAAGAAGCCCATGGTATTGAAAAGCCTGGTTGTATAAATATTATCACTTAGCTCTGGGCTTTTTTGAGCAGCGTAGATCTCATGTCCTGTAGCTCCCCAGGGCAGCTGGGTGGCAAATGCAGGCATGTGGACACATCCACAGCCAAGCCTGTCTTCCTTGGACAGTGGCCAGCATAAATGTGAGCTTTCTCCTCCCTTGGATTTCAGAGATTCACAAAGACCTCTCCAGACACTTTGAAAGTTAAATGAAAAGCGTTTGGACCTTTGTGTAAAATACAGCCTGGCCATACCTAAAAAGAGTACAGGGACACCCTCCATTGGCTGTGAGCCACATGGTCAAAGTCCTCATCACAGGCTTCCTCTTTGCTGTAGTATTTTGTGGCAAGCTGAAGCAAATAGGGTTCTTCTTCCTCCTTTGAAAGAGCCATAAAAGAGTCATTGAGAGATGGAAGAAACAACCAGAAGAAACCAGGGAGGAGAAAACAACAAGAGAGAGAAAGAAAGAGACAGAGAGGCAAAGGGAGAAAGGGGAGAGAAATAGCTGTCTTTCTCATCCGTCTAGGGTATAGGTGATGTGCCATCTCCCTTTCAGCATAAAAAGATTGTGTGGGAAGGGGGAAGATGACAGATAACATATCAAAGGAAATGAATTGCAGCGTTAAGATCCTGACTTTGCTTTGTCAAATTTGCAGGTGATTATTGTGTAACTCTCTGCAGCTCCTCTCAGTGATGGAAATGCTCTTCAGATCCTCAAGACATAGTACTACTGGCAAAAGAAACAGCTCTTCAAAGCGGTGCTTACTTGAAGTAGCAAAAGCTTCTTAAATCTTCTTCAGGGTTCTTCCAACACTGTTACCCATTCTGTGGAGTCTTTGTATGCTTGAGCTATATTTTTGTCCCTGACTGACAGTAAAATTAGAGCTCCAAAAATACAGTGAGAATCTCTGAAATAAGCTTTAGTTCAAATTTATAATTTTCATTTTGATGTGATAAGCAATCCACTTGAGAACAGTTGTTTTGATATCAAGAACTAAGCACAACTTCTATAGCATAAGTCAGTGAACATCTGTCAAGTGTGGCCTTATGGTAACCATGCTGGAGCAAGAATTGATCAGCGGTCCACCAAATTAGGTCAGATGTGATACCAAACCACCCCTGAAAGCCATGGATTAGATTCTACTCACAGCAGAGGATTCCTGAACAAACCCTTTGGCAGTATCTATTTTCACAGGTAGCTGAGATTTGATAGGTGTGAAAGCTGAAAACCATCAAGATGTAACCAAAGAACTTGCTGTGATGGAACAGTAAAAGAGGAGCTTGGCATGGCCAATGGCTCAATAGCAGGCAGGAAAATTACCTGTCCCTGTAGAAAGGATACCAAAGGGTGAAAGAATGCATGAAAAGAAAGAAAAGAAACTCACATTTGAAAATATCATGACAAAAAAATTCTCACTGATTTTTAAAAAAGAAAAACTCAAACAACTCTTCAGGCAACTGTTTTAGACTTTAGTTCATTGCTCAAGAATCAAGTCAACCTTTCATTTATTTTTCTCTTTGATCACATTCTCTCTTCTTTCTCTTCGCCTTTTACCTTTTTTCTACTACTTTTACCTCTTCTACATTTTTGGTGACCAAGGAATTGCAGAGAGTCATAGAAGAAAAGAGGAAAAGGAAGAAATCAAGGCAAAAAAGCTAAAATGGAAAGAAAGCAGCTAAATATTTCCAGGCACTCTGACTGTATTCCATGACCTTTGGAAAGGAAATTATTTTAGAGTGCTTTGTGGGTTTTCCTCCCTCTGGTCTTGAATTCCAGTAGAAGCAGCTTTTGGAGAACTCTTGTGCAAGCTGGTACATCCTGAAGGTGAAATGTCTACAGCATTGCTAGAGTGGGGCTCACTGCGAGGTGTGGGGGGGGTTCTGCTACAACAGCTCTGGGCACAACCTATGTGTAAGACCTTTACAGGTAAGGAGTCAGATAATTCTTTAATTTTGGGTATATGATCAGCTGGTCAAACGAAGATACAGCTTTTGTCCTACAAACCAAGTATCCTCAATTATAGAATCATAGAATCACAGAATGGTTTGGGTTGGAAGGGACCTTATGATCCTCTAGTTCCAACCCCATGGGGAGGGATGCCCCACCCTAGGCCATGTCACCCAAGGCTCTGTACGACCTGGCCCTGAACACTGCCCGGGATGGTGCATTTACCACTTCTTTGGGAAACCTGTTCCAGTGCCTCACCATCCTCAAAGTGAAGAACTTCTTCCTTATATCTAACCTGAACTTCCCCTGCTTCAGTTTAAACCCATCACCCCTTGTCCTATTGTTACAGTCCCTGATGAGGAGCCCTTCTCCAGCATCCAAATATTCCTTTTCTGTTATATTCTGTAATATTCTTTTCTGTAGTAGATACAGTATCCTTTGAGGCATCCTCAGACTTTCAGCTCCTTAAAATTAGTGCTTTGCCTTAGGAAACAAAATAACTGTCAAAAAAACCCAAAGACATATAAAAGGATTGAGTCCAGTGTGACCTATCCCTGTCTGGAGGTGCAAGCAGAGGACTTCAGGGAAGAGTATTTCCTTCTAACCAGTCTGAGTTGGTTCCTAAACACTGAAGCACAGAACAATAAAGGTAATTTATAACTACATCTCTTGGCCTTTCCTCAGCCCTTAGCATTTATCTTTTATGCCTTTAAAATGCTCAAAGAGAGGGAGAGTTGCAAATAGAAAACAAAATCAAACTGAAACAAACCTCTTAGAAACAAACTCAGGTCCAAGAGATCACTTTTTCCCTTCCAAACCAGTGAAATTCACCCCACATTGCCATCAGTGGGGATTCCAGACAAGGCATATCCAAATAGGAACAAAGTTATTTGAATGAAAAATTCAGCCATCCTCCATCCTCCGCCTTCCTGTCAGCTGCCAGAGCTGGCGCGCAGAAAGAGACCTCTTCGGCCTCATAACATTTGAAGTGAAACTTTTTGGGGAATACTGAAAGTCACTCACAGTCCCGGGGGAACGATGAGCCATTTTTTCCACCCTCCCTTCTTTGTAGTTTACTTTCCCTTATATGTTTTTTTTTTTTCTTACTGCAGCTTTTCTGATCACAGTATCACAGTGACTTTATCACAGTCACCTCTTCATTGTGAACCAGCCCATCCCTTGGAGGCAGAGAACCATTGTGGAGGTGGTAAGTAATTTGTTTTGTTCAATGGATTTCTTGTTATGCATGCATGCAAAGCCCCTTTTATCTCACATTTAAATTTGTGTTTTCCCTCTTATGATTGGTTTTGTGACATCAAAAAGCTTTCAGCATCTTCAAAATTCAAGAAGAACAAACTCTTAGAAAAATAAAATAAAAATAAAAAGAAATAATTCCTAACACATCCAGCATTTCAGTGCAGCTATAAAAAAGAAGAGATTCACATGGGATACTGGCTACTAACGACTATGGAAATATGCCTGATTTTTTGATCTCTAGGCCCAAACATTATTCATATTTTTTTCCTTAGCCTCAAACAATGTCTTCAGATAGCCCAGGTAAAAGCAAGCCAGAAACAAAACAACATCATAGACGAATTGCTTTATGCAGATACTTTCAGCTACGCTACACAACTCGCATTGTCTTTGAACCCAGTGTGATGAGAGAATGATTTGAGACTCCAGGGATGACTCCTGGATACGTTTTTACTTCAGCATATTGTAGCGAGACAGAAATCTTTGGCTTGTGTTCAGCAATCATCTGCATTTGGGGGGATTTTATTATTTCTATTGCTGTAGTAACACTTTGGACAATGTCGAGAGCTGAGGTCAAGGAGCAGATATGCTGTACATATGTGGTTATGAAGACTCCCTTTAACCTTTAAGCAAATAGTTTGTCCATGCACAGTGGGAGGTTGAGAGCAGGAGTGGGAAAGTCTGAGCCAAACCCTCCTTCTCAAAATCAGGAAAAGTGGCTACAGTTGTTGGGCTGCTTTTCAGGAAAGGAGTCACATACGTTCTTTGATTTTCAGTCACCTGCGTACTTTTCTAAGAATGCTTTTATCAGTTGACTTTTGGGGAGCTGGTTAGCATTTGCCTAACGATCTACAATGAACTGAAGTATTTAACCTCATTGTAAGTTAATTGTACATAGCTTATGTACTCTGACATGCAGTATGTAGATTATTATATTCAAATAACTTGAGGAGAAAACCCCTTAAAACGCAGTTCACAGAAAGGATGTTGAATGCTGTCTGAGAAATTCCATCATCAACTGCCACTCCCATTTTATCTACAATTCTATCTTGTTCCTGTAAAATTCAGATTCTATCTAGAAGTAACTGAATAGCAAAGATTTTTTAAAAAATGATCCTCTATGACATTTTCCATTCAATGCTCGTGCTTTGATAAAGATGTGCTGACCATGCTGCAAAGGCTCTTCCACAAAGCAGCAAGGCATTGCAACCAGCAAAGGCCCTCCGGCCTCCTAGGCATCCTGGCTTTGCAAGTCATGGTGAATAAGTGATGCTGGCTGGGACATGTCTGCTTTTAATAGAATGCTTTTTAGGGTGGAAAAACCAGAACCCTGTCTCACTGAAAATTTAGTTATGAAGCTGGAGTCACTTTATTGGCCAAAATGAAGCACATAACGAAAATCAGGCAGGTCAAGTTTAAGCATGAGCATGAAGTAACGTCTCACTGTAGGACAAATCTGGGATATAGTGTTTTGGGATTGTGTGACAAGGTTTTGGTAGCAGGGGTCTACGGGGGTGGCTTCTATAAGAAGATGCTGGAAACAACTAGAGGGTAGGAGGGAGATCAGGAGTAAAGTTAAGCCCAGGAAGAAGGGAATGGTGAAGGGAAGACGATTTAATATCTGGTTTTATTTCTCATTACCCTACTCTGATTTGAGGTAAGAAATTAAACCAAATGCCCTAAGCCAAGTCTTTTCCTGAGATGGGAAAGTAACTGGTGAGTGTCTCTCCATGTTGTTATCTCGACCCACAAGCCTTTTCTTGTATTTCCTCTCCTCTGACCAGTTGAGGAAGGCAGTGATAGAGCAGCTTTGGTGATACCTGTCATACAAACAGGTACCACATACAGAGACTGTTATCCTGCACTTCCAATAAAATCTTTTGTCCTAGACTTTTCCTGGAAAAGGGGATTTTCCTTTTCCCAAGTCAGGAACTATCGCACTTCCAGAACTGTAGCATGAAGGGGGACACAGGTTCACAGCTGCTTCTGTGATCTCCCACTCCTCTGCACATATAGGGAACAACCTCTCACCATTTGGCCCAACAGATGCATGCAATGGGGCTCAAAAAATGCATAACAACATCACATAGACCAAAGCAGAGGTGTGACCTAAATTCTCTATTGTGCACTAGCCATCCCTTTTTCACCATATCCAAGGCGGCCACAGGAAAGAGAAATCTCTGCAATAAATAGAAACATTGAGAGTTAATTTCTGCAAGGATACTTACAGGATGTTTTAAGGTAACATGCAGGTTTTGTTATCCCAGCTATCTAACCCATGAGTGCTATTGTGACCCTGGACCCAGAGCCATAGGGGTATTAAGGTTCCTAATTCTGGTAAAATTCTAGCTTACCAGTGAAATTGGTTCTTCCCTTCTCAGTTCCTTTGTGAATGTGGACCAAAGGTATTAATCATCCTAAGAAAGAGATTTTGCTTCCTGTGGGAAGCTTTCCAGTGCCTTGGATGGGAACAGGACCGAGTCCTCCTTGCCTGATTAAAAAGGTAATTTGAGGCCATTACCAGCCAAGAGAGGACGAAGGAGGTGTTCCAGCAGGGCATGAAACCTTCCGCCTTCAGTCCCATGCTCACTGCTGCCCTTAGATTTTAGGGGCTTTTCATTCTGGCAAGTATATTTTATGAAGCTGATGCACACTTAGCTAGAACAATCCCACACTGGGATCTAATTTCAGACCTACAAAGGTTGATTTATCCTTTTTCATGCTATGTACTCATTTGAACTAAAATTACCCTGCTGCCAGTCTCCTTGATAGCAATTACATCTAAAGAGAGAGAACCACTGAACTTCATGTATTGGTAATGGTCTTTCCATCTATTTTTTTCCTTGGGGATAAAGTTGTATGGGAAAATTAGGCACATTAGCCTAGGAAAATAGTGAACAAAAATACATATTTTATACTTTTTAAAAGTATCCTCATGCTACCAATTAGAAGCATTATTTGATGCAGGTATTTGAGCACTGTGCATTATGGTGCCAGTCTGTATATAAAGCAGAACAAAACCATGTTTGATAGTTATTTAAGGGCATCCTAAATACACTCAAGAATAGTACATTTTAATTTTCAATAATGCCAGCAGACTCAAGCATTCAGATTTTAGCATAACCAGCAGGAAAACTGTTTGATGTTTTAATTATGTCCCAGAAAATGCTGAATGTGTTATAAAAGAAATCTGAAGAGGGGAGGGGGAAAAAAAAAGGGATTTTATTACTGCTCAAGAGGAAGGACGTTTTACAACATAGCATTAAAAATGCAAAATGGAATGAAAAAGAATCCGGATAGTCAAAAGTTTGTCTGCAACAAAGTAGGCCAGAGAAGCAAAATAATATCTGTTAGAAGCAGTCGGCAGTAAGAAGTGGAAGAGAGCATTTACATAGAGTGCTGAAGTGAAGAAAAAGCCTTAAAATAACCCCAAAGTCTTTTAAATTATGTGTAAGACTAGCCAGAACCTGGTAACTGTTCCCAACAAGGTGTCTCAGAGGATTTCAGAGTTCCTGATTAATGTGGTGACCTACTGCTCTCTGATGCAATGCGTTTAAACCCCAGCTGGTTATTCGCAGTCGGGATGAGGCTGTTGGGACTTCCTGGGGCTCTATCCTGCTGGCACCAGGGTCAGGCTCTGCAGCAAGACTCAGGAAAGGTGCCCCCAAGGGACGGGAAAAACGAGAACCTGAATTGTTGGGGATGAATTGAACCAGATGTACAAAGCTCCAGCAATTCAAGCAGAGATAGGAAGTAGCGAGGGGAGGGTCAGGAGGTGGGGGGAAACTGCTGGGATTTAACTCTTCCTTCCCTTAGCAGGTGTCAGAGGAGGATGAGAGGAGACACTGTCACATCCCATGGTGCTGCCCAGTGTCCCCAGTGCAGGGGCTGATGCAGGGTGCCAAAGCCACAGTGGGGTGGGTCTGGTTGGGGGAAGGCAGAGCCAAAGCCTCCACTCATCATGCCCATGCCAAGCACGGGGCATGTTGCCACTCCTTTCACATATATATATATACACATGATTTCATTCTTTCCTGGCACTTGATTCTTTCTCCATTCTACTGTTGTGAGCTACCTTAAGAAAGTGACATCTTCAATTTGGTTCAGATACATAATTTATGTTGTGTCGATACATTTCTTTCTCTTAAAGCAGGCTCTCAAAAAACTATCCCAAGAAATGTTTACTTCAGTTTTTTTAAGCATCAGTAACATTAGATTTGTATGTGTGAATTTATACTCACATGCATATACAATAAATATGAAAGGCAGGTCCATGATTGCACTAGACATATCCATCTTAATGTCATTGATGCTTTAAAGAAGCTACCACAAAGCTTTCTGTGGCTATGGCTTGTTAAAGAAAAACAAACCCCTTTATTGATAAATTCATAAATTATGCATTTAAGCAAACAAATTAAAAAAGCCTTTTTTATTGTGTAGGTGATAATGTCAAAATGGTGAAAGAATTTGGAGCCAGATGTCAATGAGACAGTGTTATGAATTGTCCTTCGGTGGTATGGTATTTCAGAATGTCCAGTGTCATGCCTGGTAATTAGAATATACGTTTCTTATTTACCACTTCATCTCATAAAGCTTCTGTGCTCTGTTATTTGATACCTTGACTGTCTGCTTAAACTCTGTATGCAAATATGAAGCTCAAATACAAAGCTGGAACATTAACATTAAAGAAGAACTGTGATTCCAAGATTAAAAAGTGAGATAAATGTCTCTTGTAAAGATATATTGTTAGTCTGATTTTTGGAGGCTATTTGGCAATGATTAAAAAAAATAATCAGCATTGTGACAAAAAATGATCCAAAATGCTTCAAAAAGCATGCACAGTAGAAAAACCTTCGTACAGCTATAAACAAGCTGCACAATCTGATGCCCACCATGGAAGTTATCGTTAGAGGAGAGGCTAAGCCCAGAATGATAACACTTTTTCCTTATTGCACCCTATTTGCTTGTCTCTTTTTTATCTGATTACAGCCTGAGCAATCTACAGAGGGTTTGTGTTCACAGTAACAATTTAGTCAGCAGGGGCATGCGGGAGGTGGATGCTCTTCCCCAAAGCCAGGCAAATGCTTTGTGACCAGGCGCAATCTCACTGTCGCTCTTCCAAAGCAGAGCTGTTTCTCAGGCCGCCTGGAGACACGAACACCTTTGGTCCACAGCTCTCAGGTACCAAAATAGCCCCACGGCATTAGACATACAGGCTACTGGCTTCTTCTCCCCACCCTCTCATCCCTCCTGCATCAGAAGTGGAACTTGTTACCAAGATAGCAGCTAGCATTGTTATTTGAGATGGTAAACTTTCACCTTTCGAATAGTATTTCTGTGTCTGTGTGAAGGCTGGAAGTCTAAGAGTTCAGGGAGAAAAAAACCTACTTGACAAGCAAAGCTTTTGCTTTAAAAAGGAAGAAGAAGGGGG
>JANRGW010027375.1:0-11366 GCA_024733675.1 Psilopsiagon aymara | reverse complement strand
TTGGTCCTTCTGTCCTTCCATCCCTCCCTCCTTCCTTCCCAGCAGCATCATTTTTCCTCTGCTTGTTTTCTGTAACACCATTATGTCCTCTCCCAGAACTCATATCTGCTAATTTCCTCTTCACTTGTTCCTGCCCTTACAACCTGCCACAGAAAACTGTTGTGTGCGATTCTCTACAATACTTCATGTTCTGCAGTGGCTGCAGAAGTGATGGTACACAAATCCAAATATGACATGATTAACTTAAATCAGAACATTTTTCCAAATTAACAAAGCTGTTCAGAATATAAAATTTATGTTTCACAGAAAAATTGGGAAGGACAGAAGGAAAAAGTGAAATTCCCTTCTAGAATTAAAGAATTTTGGCATTTTTAACAAAACCAAAGCACTGGTAATGGTTAGCATAGATTATGGGTTTTAAACAAGGCATGGACCTTCTTGGGCAAGTGCCTGGGGAATAAACTGTAGTTTTATCAGCTCTTTCCATCTCTTTTTTCTAGAGCTGCTCAATTTTGAAAAGATAATAAAATCTAGTTGGCTCAACAGAATGATGGTGAACCTGGGTCTCCTGCTAAACTGTTAGCAGTCAGTATTTTTCCTCCTTTGATCAAGATCAGAAATGGCATCTTTAAGATATTTGATGTTGAATTCTCCAAACACGTTGTGAAAAATCTGCCTTGAAAAATCAGTTTCTTTAAAAACTGTCTGGTTTGATAGTCACTTTAATAGGAAAAGATAATTCCCCTCCTCAAACATTTATTACAGAGCTACAGCAGTACATGAGTGTGAGGTGCCCGAAAGTGTGATCCATTAACTGTTGCCACTGCCCAAGCAGAAAAAATTCTCCAAATTTGTGTCAGACTGCAGAGTCACCTCGCGACAACCCAACACCATGTGACTGCACAATCTCTGAAGGGTATTTGGGGCTTGTTAGCCTTAAGTACAATAGTTCTTTGAAGGAGCTGTGGAATCTGCTAAGATTCCACTAAGGGAATCTGTCTTTCTAACTAAATTCTCACCATGTATGTTTGGTCAGCTCTGACATTCTGGAGAGAGCAGATAGACATATCTTTTTGGTAACCATGAATAGACATATCTTTTTGGTAACCATGAGTGCCCAAACCGCATGTGTGCAGAGTGAAAAACCAATTGTTTGCATCAGATTCCAGCAAGACTCTGACATCTCCTGCTGCCATCAAAGGGATGACGAGTTGATATACAGTTCAATTCCAGAACACTGGCAAAGCATGAAAAGGCAAAAAAAAACCAACCAACCAACCAACCAACCAAACAAAAAAACCCCAAGCAACCAGAAAACTGTAATCCAAACACTGACTGTTGTAAATCAGTGCTGCAAATCACACAGCTTCTCAGCTGGAGGAATGTCCTGAACCTTCCAGACCTCTTAGTCTTGAAATCCACAGGCTCATTTGTACAGTTTAATCGGCATGTTGCTATCAGCATGTATTTGAATACTCCTTTCTTGCAACAGAAACACAGTATACTCCCACGTAAGAACTGTTGCTATTAGATTTTCCCTGCATTTTCAGCAGAAAAACAGACAATATTTGGATGTATATCAAATTTTTATCTGCTGTGACTATTGAGGTAATAACAATACAGTCCATAATTCACTATAGTTACACACCCCCACACACACGCAGACACACACCATTACAGATATGTACCTCTGGTTTTGAGCTTTTCTCTGTGATATACAGGTTGCAATGATTTTTAACCATGATTTCTAAACACTGACCTCTTTCCAACTGCAAATGCTTTGTGTACTGGCTAAGTCAGGAGCAGATGCATGAAAATAATATGAAATGATTGTCCCAGCTGCTCAAGCAACAGCCTAGCAGGACATGTTTGACCTAGGAAGGACAAGAGAAAATGGCTTTCTGAAGTTTATCATTTAAGAAGTGAATCATGTTCCAGGCTAGGCTTCTCCTTGAGAAGGGAACTCAGCAGCGCTTGTACTGCTGCACTCTACTTTTAGGAGTTGAAAGAGTATGATGAAAACAAAACAAAGCAAACCAAACAAAACACAAACCCTACCTATTCTTTTACTAAACACAACCTGCCATTTAGGCAATGAGTATTATGTCATGCTTGTATTGCCCTCCATGACAAAAATCGGTGATACTGGGGATCATTCCCTGGTATGGTCCACAAGAAAAGTCTCTCAGGATGTTGAAAACTGAGTTTATAGTTTAATGCACATTTTGGGATATGTCTACAGTTGCTGTCAGAGGTTCTAAATTAAAGGGAGGCCCCATGATAGAGATGCTAATTTGAACAACCTGAAGAAATGTCATATGCTTTGTGTTCTACCTGCTTGAAATTAAAGCTGTAATTTCACTTGAACATTACACAGTTAATCAAACTTTCTAGCCCTTTATGTTATCAGAGCCCAACATGCTGTTTACCTAGCAAAGCCACTTCTGGTGGCATTAGGGGAACACAAGGCACAGTAATTTATATAAAGGGCAGATTCTGCTTGCAATGTCCTCTGCGCTAAGGACTCCTGTGCTTGCATAGTTATTAGTGTATGGCTCAGCAACAGGAAAAGTAGTAGTGACTGAAACATTTCCAGCTGTTTGTGGGGGTGATTTTGTAGTTGCATATGCGTTTTGAAGACATAATATGACATTTTAGAACATCTACATTTTTGCAAAATGTAACAGAGATTTAATTGACTCCAGAGTAGAATAGTTACCTGTACAATAAGAAATGAAGCAAGCAGTAGCTGTCAAAAAAATAGTTATTGGACTTTGCGACAGCAACATTCTAATCTTTGCTATCAGAGACAGACAGGCTTTTCTCAAAGGCTGTACTTGAGAAAGGCTGATGAAAATGTGTAAGAAATTATGCATTATTGCAAATATCCTTCACAACACTGTAAACATGATAGAGATTGGAGGCACTGGAGGTGGCAAATCTCTGTCTTTTTTTTTAAATGGCTGTTACCATGTTCTTAGGGTGCTAAAAACAAAGTGCCTTCAGGGCACAGAGCCAGTTCATCTGAAAGGCAAATCTCTCCATTAAGTATTTAGTGCACAAAAGGAGCAATATCTGCAAATATTTGGCCATTAGACCTTCACATTTTGCCTAGTCATCAGAACTTAGGGGAGCTACTCAGGGAAAACAGCATTTCTTTTTCAAAAGAGCATTCTGGAAAAAAAGCATTTTTTTTCCGAAAGAGGGAAAATTGACCTATTTCTTTTCCAGCTTAGCTGGTTTTGGCATGGTACTTGCAGTAGTTTTGATGTGTCTGGGTTTCAGGACAGTTTGTTTTCTAAAGCAGGAAATTCTTATTTCAACAAAGAAATATAATCCAGTTGTTCAAACTGCTTTTGATGAACTCAGTAGCATTTTATTTCATCATCACTGGATACAGCTTACCTTTGCTGTTCACTGGGCTCAAGGTACATCTGCAACTTCATAGATGCATTTTACTGTTAGGTACCATCAGACCTGCCTTTTCACATGGCATCAGACTACTGCAATGGTTATTAAATTGATCTCACAACATTAGTGCATTAAGGTCTTTGAATTTTATAGTGGTGATGGGGTACAGCAATCTCTTACATAAAACAGAGAATTCCTGTGGTGCCTGCAGTGCTCAAAGGAGGGGATACAATCCCTTAGACCCTATTACAATCTGATAAACTTACATGTCGCATCATTAAACTTAGGAAGTTTATAGTCTCCTATTTGTCTTCATACTTCAGTGAAACTGCAGAAGTTGAGATTATTCAGCTTTGCAGACAAACACCATGCATGCAGGAGGGTTAAGAGCCATGCAAGTTTTCAGCCCTGGGACAAGGATTAGGCTTTCCCAAGCAGACACAGCCAGCTGAGAGGGAGCTCAGTGTGGTTCCTGGTGCCAAAGCGTGTTACTCACATTCCAAACAGCACTTTGCTGTTTCTCCCCCCATACAAATGTGCAGTTCAGCTTCCTCCCATCCATCACAATTTGCAAGTGCAACAGCAAAAATAATATCAAGTTAGACAGTGAGCCAGCTAGGAACAAGCATAAATTATGTTAATAGACAGTCGTCTTCTTGGCAACAGATCCAATGCTAAGCACAAACTCTGCGAAGATGTAAAATGTGAGCAAAACATGATCTGATCATTGCCCCTGTTGGCAGGAGGCTCTCAGCTAATGGTAGAAACTAGTGAGTTTTGTGAGCCTAAGCAAATCAGACCAAGCTTTGGATTTATTTCACCCATACGACAAACCAAGTCTATTGCCCTCCTTTACTTATTTCTACCTAGCAATAACTACAGCTCCAGACAACACTGTCTCCATCGGGCACATTTCCCTTCCCTTTCACCTGGGTGTCTTGCAGATTTGCAAGGGCCTCTGGCCTACATCTGCCACCTTCATCTCTCCATTTTCCTCAGCACCTCCTATGCCTGTGCCTTTGAGAAATAGAGCCACTCAGCCTGAAAGCTGAACTGAGTGAGAATCTTAAACCAGTGCATTTGGGGATATGCCTTACCCTGGCGTTATTCAAAATGCCTGCCTAGTGAAGTAGTAGCATTCCTGACAATGTTATTCCTATAAGCTAGTGCTTGCCCTCAAAGGCATCAAGGAACTTGAGAGAAGGAAGGGAAAATTTGATGTTGCATGCAAAGCTTAACCCTCTACCCCTACCTTACTAAGAATTAAATTCAAAACATCATTTTGCACATGGAGGGAATCTAAACAGGGGAAGTTTAGACTGGATATAAGGAGGAAGTTCTTTACTGCTAGAGTGGTGAGGCACTGGAATGGGTTGCCCAGGGAAGTTGTGAATGCTCCTTTGCTGGCAGTATTCAAGGCCAGGTTGGACAGAGCCTTGGGTGACAAGGTTTAGTGGGAGATGTCCCTGCCCTTGGCAGGTGGGTTGGAACTAGATGATCTTCAGGTCCTTTCCAACCCTGACTATTCTATGATTGTATGATTTTAGAACAATATGAAGATCAAGTAAACAAACCCAAAAGAATGAAAATCAGACATGGCAGCATATGGACCCTAAGCTCAACAATACACTCAGAGCTTTCTGAAAGAAAATGCTGTCAACAAAGCTTAAGACACTACTGTGTAAAACTAGGCTGACCCAATATCTCACACGATTTAAAAAAAGAGCACTGGTGAGACAGTGTCAGGTGTGTGAGAAATATATGTATTGGCATGATAGGGCTTACCCTATCTCTGAAAAAAACAGGCTTAGTCTTTGAGTGTCTCAGCACAAACCTGTACCCTAGGCATGGGCTGTCTGGGACCATGGTAACCAGACATAATTCCCATGAAAAATTCAAGGAGGAATTCATTTGGGTGACTCTTCTTCACTTCTGCAATGCTTTTGCAGTCCCAGTCCTACTGAGGCTCCTACATTCTTCTCTCCTGACCTGAACCTAAATTCTACTTGTTGACTGAGCTTTTCAAATGAGCACTCATGCATGGTTAACCTTAGCTGTTCCTATATGGAGAAAGCAAAAAGAAAACCCAGAACAAAATACCCTGCCAGCCTTGCAGAGTGAGTTTGTGGTCACTCTTCTCCTGTTTGAATATTTCCTTCTCAGTTGTCAGAACATTTTGGGCAAACACGCTACAATACACACGGAAAAAGTATGAATTCAGCTGTGACTTGAGTGTATTTGTGTAATAGTAATGTGTCTTGTAAGAGAATTAGAAAATCATCATCATAGTTCAAGGAGACATAAAGCTGCTCAGGACTCCTGACACCAGGCTCTGGAGCAAAGTCGCATTAATTCTAAGCAGCAGAAGTGGTCAGCGCAAGATGATTAAGCTCCTGGAGAATTAAAGAAGTTTGAAGAGACTTGAGAATGGCAGCAAGTAATTCAGTATTTACTAGGAGAGATAAAAGTTGTGAAACTGATGTTATAAACCTCACACTCTATGATATTTTCCTATGGTGAAAGAATAAGATTCATGACCCTGCTTCAAAAGTTATTTAAGTATTTATACTAATTTGAAATAGCTTCATAAAAAGAAAGAATGTTATTCAATAAGCTTGTGGCCTCTTAGTATACAGGCATGTGCATCACCTGAGTTCTAGGTTTTGTTCCAACTTAAACAGAATGGAGACTTGAAAATAAGTTTCAACTGCCCAATGACTAGAGACAAACAAATTGAATTATGCTTGGTCAACACTTAGATTTATGGGCATCATATACTTAATTTCTTTGTAAACATGTTCTAAAAGCTGGGGATGAAATAAAAAATAACTCAGGAAATCAGAACAACTTAAAATGTCTCAGAAGGGCTTGAACAGCAGAAATTGAAGTGTGTACTGAGAAGTAGAGAAAGCATTGATCATCTCCATTTTCAGAGTAGTTTGATAGTTTTTTAATTCATCTCCTTTCTCCTCTTGTGAACTATAATGGTAAAAATTGCTCAATAGACACAGAAGTTTCTACAGTGTTTACCAATCTATTATGTAGAAAAGGGAAGGGAAAAGCTGCAGAGCATTAACATAGTAGAAATCTCCAGGAAAACAAGAAGTTAAACCAGTTATTAAAGTTTGAATTTAACTTAGAGAACAATTACTGTGAGCACATTGCTATGTACAGGTCTTGAATGTTTACAATTTTCAGTTCTCGATGGCCCCACTGCTACAGACGTCATTTATTCTCATTGCCCAACTCCTTGAAATATTAGCAGAAAGTTTATTGTACAAGAAAAAAAAAAAAAAAACAGCTGAGGAATTTAGCCTCATATTTCATTCCTTTATCTAAACTGTACATTGCTATGATATGTCACAAAACAACCCTAGAACAGTATTCGAGGGATTTGGCATTTTCTATTACTTATTTGATTATACCTTTCCCCTTTAAATTCACTGAAGCCGATGCAGCCTTCCTCTGCAAGAGGAATGTTGTCACCCAGTGTATCACCAATGTCAGTGCTTTTCTCGGATACATTCTGAAATCCAGGATTTATGAAAGGATTCCATACAAAACGAATTACACAGGTTACACAGGTTAGTCTCTAGTCCAACCTCTTGCTCAAAGCTGGATCAGCAACAAAATCAAATCATGCAACTCTGGGCTTTATCCAGCTGGGCCTTCAATATTCGTGAGGCTGACAAGGTTGAAATCGAATGATTCACTGGGTGGAGAAACTTGAAGATCTTCATGTTCTGATCCTGAAACAACCTCTAATGTTAAAAAGAATTATTTCTTATTTCAGATTAAATAGAATTATTGTACTAAACCTGCTCTTTCAGAATTGTTGCAACATCAAGATTTGGTGACATCTGCAACATTTTGGAAAGCACTGCTATTAGAAAAGTTTCTAAAATATTGACAGCACCAAGTCAGAGGTCAAACATGGACAGTGACTCAAATACCATCACTATATCTGGACTAAATAAAAAAATGTGTTCATAATGAGATTGGACCTTTTCCATATACATATGTACTGTGTTCAGTACTTTTCTCCAAACCAGCTCAGGTTTTCCTCCCACTACCAGTTCTTAACAGCATTTCAGCCATTCTGCTCTTCTCCAATTCAGTTATAATCATTATACGCACAGATAATACCTTTTATCAGAATCATCACAGTTACTAAATAGGGTATATAAATGACACTGAAAAAATATCCGTTAAACAGTTATTTGGGGATAAAAACTATGAGTTATTTTAGGAAAAGAATAACACTGGAGAGTCTAAAAATAGTACATTCAAGTTTTCCCTTTGGAAAAAAATGTGTTATGCAAAGTGCTTCTTTGCACTTGATTGGACTTGTGCTGTTTCCACACCTTCCTTTAGTTGACTGCAATAGACAATATTGGAATTGAGTGGCTTCACCTCCCACCCAGGGGGGGAAATTAATACCCTCTTCTTACCATAGACTCATTGTTATTGAAACCATTATTTTAGTAGAACAAGTTGGGTGGGGAGGGGGTCCATTCTTCTTAACGTAATTGGTGCAAATGCCTTTAACAACAACTGCAGAGAAGTAGCTGTCTTGCGATGTGCTTCAAGTTTACATGCCAAAGGGTCTCTAAAGATTCACTTTTTGGAGGTAGCTCCTCTGTATCTTTCCCTTATTGCCTTAATTATCTGACAAAATATGGAGTTGATTATAACCTTTTTGTTTGTTGGTTTGGTTTATTTAAGCTTATTTTTGTCAAGTTCCTCAATCCGGCTTGACACGAAGCCTCATGAACTGCAAGGGAAGCCGTACCATGGAAAGGGACAGTGGAGGGTGAATAAAGAACAGGAAATGTTTAAGCTAACATTGCCACGAAAAGCTTCCACTGATCTATAGCCTCAAATGTTCTAAAGCCAATTCATTATGCAAAGATTGAAAATTGAAAATTAAAAATTCAAGTCACAGGTTCAGTAAAAGCAGAATATTTTTGGAATGTTTCTGACACTTCCTCCATCTCTCCAAAACTACAAATGCTTCCTCAGTAAAACAGAATTAAAGCATATTCTGAGTGACTTCCTGATCACATTTCAAAGATGCCAAAGGACCACATAATGCTACCTTTCAATATTCAGTCAAATATGCAAATCAAGCCTCTTCTAAGGTCAAAAAAGGGGGTACAAGCAGTCACACTGGACTTGGATTAGATGGAAACAAGAGGCTCAGTGCAGTTGGGATAGATGACAAAAACTTTTTTGAAGTAGTACATGTTTAAAGAAGGGCAGGTTGAAACAGAAGATTTGAAAATAAGACTTATAGATGAGGTATAGAATTTATAAGGAGGAGGTCTTGCCTGCATTTTCGTGGGTAAGAGTTCATCACAGAAGATGACCTCAATCTCCCAGCACACCTTTGGGTTCTTGCTGAGCAACACGTCTGCTTATGCTACCCCATCATATGTTCTTCAGGCCTGGTAGACCTATAGGTGTGGAGCTAAAAGAGTTTCGTTATAACTTTTTAACAAATAAAACCCCTTCTTTTCCTCACAAACAAACATTGCCCTGGAGCCAAATCCTCCAAAGCCATTAAAATGAAACCCACCTCTCCTGTGACCACACGTTTCAGATGGTCACAAATGAGGCAGTTTAGGAGAAATTTGAAAGCCTTTTAAAAATGTTTGAGTCAATCAATCAGGCTTACACTCCATTCTGAGAAAGCAGTAGCAGTACTTATATAGAATTAGCAGGACACAAGTCTCCTTGCACGCACCTCATGGTGGAGGACTGCCCTTACCTATGGCAGCTTTTAAACTCCTGATATTTCTCAGTTCAATCACAGCAGATCTGTCAGGCAGATAAGTTTTTACTTCTTACAGCTCTGACAGCTCCTCTGTTGCATTTGCTGTAGCTCTTGCACCAGCACGAAGCAGCAAGGCTGCCAGACCAATAGGCACCACCAGGGAACACTTGGCTGCGCAGGCTAGGCTCAGGAATGATAGGGAGGACAAACCAATGCAAAAAATACATAGCATCAAAGCAGGCTTGGCTCTGACAGGAACAGAGATTTGGAGGAGAGGATGTAGCAGGCCTTGGGTGTTTTGCTATTTCTTGCTGTGGCTAACCTACCTTCTAAAAAAGGACCCTGTCAGAAGTGAGCCAGTGCCTTTCCCAGTTTGCAGCCACTCACTCACAGCTGTGTTTGTCCTCCCAGCTTTTCCACCCCTCTGTGCTACTGAGACCTGGCTGTATATGTACGGCACGTTGTATGCTTGTATGCATATATGTCAGTATGGTAAGCTAGCTGTCTGTATCTGAAAAAACTTTTGGCCACCACTAACGCTTAAACCAAGTAATTATAAAATACTCTTAAGGGTGCTACAGACTGGGTGGCATACCCATCCTTCACAAGGCACATCCTTTGTTAAGAAATGCCTGAAATAAATATAAAACCAGGCTGCTCTCTAGGCAGCCTTCATCATGAATGATCATAGATCACAGAAACACCCCATTTGGAGTAGAAAATTAGGGAGGGCTTGGATCTGCTGTGCATTGTCCTTGCAGATTAGACTGTACAGGTTAACATCATGACTGTGTACCTGCACTCTTAAAAAATTCACTGTTTGCTCCACCAAACTACATTATAGGGGTTAACATTATAACAGCCTGAATGTTTATTTCTTATAGGCTCCACCTCTTGTCCCTGAGGACTAAATTAGCAAGGTTAACATTATGACAACCTCAGTATATATTAATTACAGATTTCACACTTTGTTTCTGCATATAACCAAACATATAGCCAAAGTCACAACAGCTTAAGATATGCATTAAAAAGTCCATCCCTTGATCCAGAGAGAAGACTGCTGGAGTTAACATTGCAATAATCTGAATACTTACTACACATTTCAGGCCTTGTCCCTGCAAAACACCTAACTGAGACCATCTTAACAGTTTAAGTTATCCACTACATCTAAGCATACAAGCAAAAGTTTAGCATAGTAAAAGCAAAGATTAATACCACTAGTGGTGATACTAATAGATTCATGAGTCCAGTAGCTGTAGGGGTTCTGCCCTGGGAAGTAAAACAATGAATTTATCAAATGGCTTAGTTCACACCCATCAGCAGTATTAACTGAGCTCTGAGCTGTTTTTTAACCCTGTTCTTCTATTCCTTAGCTCACAACTCTTGATCTTTAAGGGGCTTTTTGCACCACTTCATCATATATAAGGAAGAAGTTCTTTACTGTGAGGGTGGTGAGGCACTGGAACAGGTTGCCCGAAGAAGTGGTGAATGCTCCATCCCTGGCGATATCCAAGGCCAGGTCAGATGGACTCTTGGGTGACATGATAGGGCTACGGAACTGATGGACAGGGGTAGACCAGTCATCAACCTGGACTTGTGCAAAGCATTTGACACTGTCTCACATGACATCCTTGGCTCTAAATTGGAGAGACATCAATTTGATAGGTGGAACACTCGTTGGATAAAGAACTGGATGGATGGCCACACGCAAAGCGTTGTGATCAATGGTTTAAGGTCCAGCTGGAGACCAGTAACAAGTGGTGTCCCACAGGGATCGGTGTTGGGACCAGTCTTGTTCAACATCTTTGTTGGTGGCATGGACAGTGGGGTTGAGCGCGCTCTCAGCAAATTTGCCGATGGCACAAAGCTGTGTGGTTCGGTTGATACGTTGGAGGGAAGGGATGGCATCCAGAGGGACTTTGACACACTTGTGAGGTGGGCTGATGCCCACCTGATGAAGTTTAACCGTGCCAAGTGCAAGGTCCTACACCTGGGTCAGAGCAATCCCAGGCACAGCTCCTGGTTGGGCAGAGAAGAGATTGAGAGCAGCCCTGCGGAAAAGGACTTGGGAGTGTTGGCCAATGGAAAAATGAACATGAGCCGGCAGTGTGCGCTTGCAGCCCAGAAAGCCAACTGTGTCCTGGGCTGCATCAAAAGGAGTGTGACCAGCAGGTCGAGG
>JANRGW010027373.1:0-34764 GCA_024733675.1 Psilopsiagon aymara | reverse complement strand
CCCCCCCCCCCCCCCCCCCCCCCCCCCCCCCCCCCCAATACTTAAAGCAGAATAGCCTCTGTCACAACCAAGCACGCTAATGTACGAGAACACTATTGCAAGAAAGAATCCTCTGCGACAGTATCTCACCACTGAGGAATGTCTCTGGCTCCTCGCACCCAGGACGAACAAGTCCTCTCTATTTTTCCAGTCCTCTCCAAACAACTCACGACCTACCTGTGTAGCAGAGGAGAGGCGCAGGCTCTGCCTTCAGCTGTTCCCGAATTACCTCATTGGGCACTCAGGTAAAATGAGAAGCTCTTACTAGTCTGTACAGCTCCTTAGCCAGAAATATTGCATGAGTCAGCTTTTATCTATCAAAACCCTAAACACAAAGGCTTTACAGAAACCTGATTCACAACTTTCTCACTGCCTTTTTCCCAGCACACCGACAGTCTTCGGCATCGCTAAGAGCCTTAAATGAAAGATGACATCATGCAATTCAGGGACAGGACAATGGGCATCACTGTGGTAACTTTCAAACGCACACTTCACTAAGCAACACCCACTAACTTCCATTTTTTCCAGGCACAACACTGAGAAAACATCACATAGAGCCCCTACTTCCACAGCATTTATTACTCTTTGTTCCTTCATTTGCAGAC
The DNA here is from genome assembly GCA_024733675.1 of Psilopsiagon aymara. NCBI lineage: Eukaryota > Metazoa > Chordata > Aves > Psittaciformes > Psittacidae > Psilopsiagon > Psilopsiagon aymara. The sequence goes on along the minus strand of JANRGW010027373.1, from coordinate 34,120 downwards.
AATATTGATAAGCATGTAAAGCAAATAAATCACCTGCGGGTATTGCGAAATTGCTGTGTTTATGTTAGAAACTCCCTTGAACCTGCAATGCAATAGGATGATCCTCAGCAATAGGACCAGTCCGGATCCTGTTCTGCCCTAACACAAACAGGATCAGGCTTTTGCAAGTGCTTTCAAAGCTTCAGTGTTTTGTTGTAGTTTGGGGTTTCTTTTTAAGAGAGAGAAGAAAATGTGAAAATATCAAGTGCTCTGTGCTTAATCACAGTGAAGCAAAGGAAAAGAAAAAAGCATTTTGTGAGGATGGGGACAGAAGATGACCAAGAGAGAGAAGAGGAACAAAGATGAAGAAACAGAAGGAAAAAAAGTGAATATAGACTGGTGCTAACCAGTGGGAGAGTTGATGGCTCTCTTGGCCTGCGGAGGGTGTGTCGGCGTTTTTATCTTGGGGCTGGTAGGCAAAAGAAGGCAAAAGGTGGTGTCACAGCTGCTGACACCACCTTCCAGGTGTGCTCTCACAGCTGTGTCCTCAAACCTAGCATGCAAAGAGATGCTCTGTCTTTAAAATCACACTTGAAACTCACTCCCTCTCCTTGCATGTGACATAGTCTCAGCTTCATTCTGAGTTTTCCTAAAGAGTTTAGTCCTTGAGCAATGCTTTTCAGCTGGAAATTGGAGGTAGAAAAGGGAAGTGAAAACAGCCTTGAGGCCATTCACAAAGCCGTGAAACACTTTGATCTGAATGTCAGGGCTGTCGGGGTGAAAGTCCCTCTTACCCAGGCTAAAAGATCAGGTGTTTACAACCCGTTGCCTTGCTGCCTTGTCTCGGATCATCGATACATGCTCTCTCACATACATTCTCCAGTAGTTTTTGAGGATTGCTTTGTTGGTTGTTTTTCTAATACTTACATATTTACATTAAAAGATATACAAACACACACACACTTTTTGAAAGATCTGTGCAATACTCCAGACATGTGTCTGTAAGTCCTGGGTACACTCAGGCACAGCATGGCTGACACATGTTCCAGCATCATCAGTATATAACACAGTGCAGCACTCATGTACTCAATCAAAAAACCTGAATGTGACCAATTTACCATACATTTGCTATGCTTCACATTCACACGTATTTCTGTCAGGAGCTAATGATTCATTCCTCTGGACCTCTACTTCCTCACACCTTGTGCCCACCTTGTTTATGAGGCTTTTATAACCTATGAAGGAGGTTTTAACTAACTCCTGAGCGGACCTGTAGAGCATCACCCAGCCACAGGGCACTGCTTGTTCACTTCTGTAATATCCTATGATACACAAACACCACCATCAGTTTTGTCATTCAGAAATGACAAGCCTTCTGAACTCTCAAATCCAGTCTGATGTCTGACACAGGGGAAGCCGGTGACAGAGAACTTCCCACACTTGCTTCAGCAGGCTAGGTATAAAAGCAGGGGCTGCAGCAACACATAATGAGCGTTAGCAGCTGGTGTGAACCAGTACAGTGAGCTTCCATGAGTATTGCTGTGGGTGGAGGGGAGAGGGGAACAGAGCTGAGGTCCTTACCCTCCTCTGCCTTGCTCTTCCATCACTGCACACCCACATTTGACCTTACCTCTCTCTTGCATCCCCATGTATCAGCCAGTAGAAGTTTACCCCATACATGAGGATTTCCCCAAGAACAATCCTTCACCCCCCATGACTTTAAGCATGCAATGAGAGCTGCCAATGCAGGGGTTTAGAAACTCAAGCGCATTTGTTTTACTGTCCAATGTGCACTTTCAATGAAACGACACAAACATGTGCCAGAAAAGTCATGGGTTTGTCCCGCTTCCCATTTTTTAGCATTTCACATCCCAAGTTTAGCTTTTGTTTATCTGCATTGTCTTTTAGGAGCTGCATCTATTTGCCCCATCTCCTGCTCCCTTCCTATTGTATGCACAGAGCCAATATGACCCCACTATTAATGCATGAAGATTAGGCTTTCAGAGGATGATCTATTTTATATTGGAATAAAGTCTGTATTTTTTAAAATTTGAAAAATAAGTGGAGTTTACAGAGGTTTGGAATTATGTTGTTCTATAATTCCCAATTGGCAGAGGTAAGTTTTCCTCAGCAAAATTAAAAAAACAGAAAAAGAAAAAGAAAAACAAACAAACAAACACACCACCACCCCCCCACACACCACCCCACCCCCCCCAAACTAAAAAACCCAAACCAGAAAAACTATAAGGCAACCACAGGGTACACTGAGACTTAAGGACACAGTGACATCTTCACTGAAAGTGCAATGTAATGTATTAATAACTCTCTGCAATGCAGTAGCTATTCAATCTGTATACAGTACTGCAGAGACACCTAACAAAAGGAACAAGCCATCACATGCTGCTGATGTACTGCAACACAAATAGAGCATATGGATCCAGTGCTCCATTTATAGGCCTTTTACAAGGATTGGTTTTCATCTCCTTGTGAATTTTGAACGTTTGCTTCTCTTTTAAAAAAACGGCCTTATTCTATTCTGTTTGCAATCAGAGCAAGGGAAAATTCAGCAAAGACATGTTGACGTGAACGTATTTGGAGGAATAATACCTTGAATAACAATGCAGCCAAAGTTTTTACACTCTTTTCTCCCCAGCCCATGCTGGCATTTAGTGAAGAAGAGTAAAAATAAGTGTTTAACATGAGGCTGCTTAAATGTTTTAGTGTTTTTACATTCAAACTTCAGTACTGGCACCCAAATAAAATTCCACATGGAACCTTCCTTCTGCCCAGCACCATACAGAATCAGGTCTTTCTGCTGGCACACTACTAGTGTCTTTCCATCCTACACTACATCACTGTAAAAGCGCTTGGATTAGCCTACACATCCCATCGTGCCAACACACTTCTGCTAAGGCAGCTTTTCAGCTTAACCTAATCCAGCTAAAATTACTGCTGAAGTTCACAGCCTTTCAAAGCTCATTGCAGCACAAGCACACTGAAGGTCTTGGCTAGGCATCTCTGTCACAGTTCAAGATGCTTGCTGTTTTATCAAGGACATTGGGATGTTTTTAAGATTGAAAAATGTTAATGGTCTCATAGCTATCAATGTAAAGTAGCAAAATTAACTTAGAGAGGATGCAATGTTTCAGTAGAGGGAAACATATAATCTAGGAATCATTCTTACAAGTTACAGTGAAAAACTTAATTGTGTGACCACAAAGGAGGTACCTTTGTACAACTAGTATTTTCCAACTTAAAAAGAATTTGTAGCTATAATATCCAGCACAAGGAGATTAGTTCTTTTAAATTCATTTTAACAGTCTGTTGTTCACTTCTGCCACTAAATTTTCCATTGATTTTCAAACCTTCCAGTGAACCACAGGAAACCAAATTTTGCAAAAGCCAGCTCTCTGGAAGAGCTGACTTTGCTGGATGCCAGATACAAGTGAGTTTCAGAAGTTCTAAAGAATTGATGTTTTACTTTGAATCCAGCTAAATGATTTCTCCTGTTTGCTTTTGAGCTGGAGACACTTACTGGAACCTCCTCTGCACTTCAGGAAGTTTAGCAACCAGAATTTTGAAACAGAACTGAAATAGTAACACTGGACTCATACTACCAGATGTTAGCATTTACACTGAAAAACTTTCTCCTGAGTTTCCTCTCTTGAATAAAAATAAAAGCTTCAGAATGTAGTATTTACATCTCAGGGAGAAGAATCCTGCAATTCTACCCAGGTTGGAAATAAGACATACTGATCCCTCTGGCTTCACTGCACAATGGCTCTGGCATTTCAAGTCATCAGTCATTTTCATATGTCCACCCCACTAAAAGGGAATTGTAGGCATTGTTTTTAAGGTGGTTTTACAATAGTAAGCTAACAACTCTTTCAAAATTCCAGTTCAATAAGAACCTATTCAATAAGAGCTAAAGGACTCAGGACTTCACAAATTACTGCAACAGATTTCTGCAGCATACAATAATTATTGTTTTGAAATCTCACAGCACTTTGAAAATAAGTAAAAAGAAGCCCAGCAGGTTTTCAACTTTAAAGGAGTACAACGTGCCACAGCTCTTCTCAGTGTGTTGTTTACATAGCTGAGTAGAGAATTTTACAAAAATACATTCAAGACAACTAAGACTGCTACACAGTAACAAAATGACTGGTCACAGCAGAAAATCAAGGTGTATTATTGCTGTGGCATACAATAGACCTGAAAAACACAGCCATTCTAAATCTTCTTTTTCATTTTCTGTTGATGATCCTATCACTTCCCTAGTCCCATATAACTTGATTTTGGTCTGTTCCTACCTTTTCCTTCCCTTCCTTGTCATTAAGCTTTAAAGTATCTCTGGGAAAGCCACTCCAATAGAATCACCTTGGTGATGAAGAAGTGGCTTCACAATGCTTCCAGAGTTGCTTTAAGGCCAGTCTGCAGTGTGTGCAACACTTCCTACTACTTTTAGCTGTTATTTCATGAAGACAAACCACTGAGAACAACAAAATTCCTGTCTCAAGCAAGCAACACTTTCCTTAGAGCTTTTGTGTGCAAGAAACAAAGCAGGAATTGAGACTGAGATCACTGCAGTGTTGGTGTACAGAGCATTGTAGCCTCTGCACTCACAAACAAGTGGTGTTAATGACTGCAACACTTATCATACTTATTATGAAGTGTGGCAACAGTCACACTTCATAAGCTACAGGGCAAGAAGCAAAAAGATTAGAGATTTGGACATGCCTACGGTGAACATTTGGTGCATAATTCACAGCAACTGACTTCCTGAGTCATAAGCCTTTCTCTGCTCTTTCTTCTTATGTCATGGTTTAACCCTCAGCTAAAGCCAGGACATCTTATAAGAATAATGACATGCTTAATTCAAACCAGAAAGATGGTAATTTTATCAAATTTCTATATATTGTTACATATATTGCAGAGCCCCTATGCCTTTTTTACCAACGGCTACAGAAAAATAACCCTATGAACTTGAAAATATTAAAATGCTCTACCATGCCCATTCAAAGGTATTTTAATTTAATTTTATACACAAATAACACCCTACAAGTAGTCAGTGAAAAAGGATTTTCAAATACCTTCTGGCTGTTGGATGTATTATCCAATTTTTTGAGGGAAAATGCCCCCAACAAACACAAACAAGTGAGGGGCTTGAAACCTCATCCATATAAATGTACCACTATATGTTTTACAGCAAGGTAGGAAAAAAATTAATACTCAAGAAAAACAGCAGATCACAACGGCCTGCTGCCATCCTGCTTTCCTGACCTTCACAGTCAAGTACCATATTACTTCTCTTTTGCAGCCTTCAAACGCTGTTACACTGGCCAGTTTTCAGACTGATTGTTAACTGTAATAAACAACAGCTAAATCCATTCATGTGGCCCAAACAAGTGCCAGTATTCAGTAAACAGATGAGCTTTCTCAGTGTTTAGAACAGAGGCAGGAAAACAGAAACTTATACCCTTATTTAAATCCTGTTAGCGTTATTTTCCTTAGATTTCTCCTTCGTGCTGTGCCTTTCTTCCAGATGGAGACATTCAGTCCCACCTTTTTTCTTGTTTGGGTTTTCCACTTGTTTTCTGTGAGAAAGGAGTAGCAAATCCCTCCTTATTTAAATATTAGAGCTGGGATCCAAATCTAATTATCAAATCCAAAACATACAGCCTGAACTTAGAGAAACTTGGCCACAAAATAAAATACTATAGTCAAATAAAAGCGAGCGTGGGGGCTGAGGAGGGCAGGATGTATTAACTCTGCGGTGGAACTGCAGGGTTTTCCAAACAAACCATGCTAGAAAACCATTCCTTTTGTTGTTCCTGGTTTTAGAGAGAACATAAAAGGTTTCTCAACTCCATACCCTACACACACCGGAACTTACAAGGTAATTTGGTGCATGGTTTAGCATTTAAGAGCTATTCTCACTACTTACCCAGAGTCTTGGTTTATTTTTAAAACACCTCACATGCTAAACCATTTATTTTCTTTTAAAACCTGTAATCAAATTAAGAACATCAAGCTGTAAATCCTCAGTGAAGTGCCTCGCGTTATGCCCATGCTTTTCCTTAAATTCAAATGTTGCCTTCCAGCTTCCTTCAGGGAAAGAGTTCCCTTAACATTCAACCATGAAACCCATCTGACAAAGAGGCAAGGGGAAAAATAATCCTTCCCCTCTCTTTTGTTTTCTCCCTTGGGCACACTGCTGAGCTTTAAGATCCCTGCAGGGGGTTCACCACCTGCAAGCATGAAGCTGGTACAACAAAAGAGCAGGGAGGACTAGCTAACTGCCCCCAGGCTTCTTCTAGCGCTGTTAAAAAGAAGCTACAAGCTGAAAATCAGTTTCCCTCTGTCTGCCCTGACATCCCAAGAGCTCCAAGACTTTTCACGGTTGAACAATGCTGTGTATTCACTATTGAGCTCTGCGGCACAGAGACACTGAGAGGCCACTACGTTGGTATTATTCCACTACATTCAGCCTGTTACCACAGCTATTAGCTGGCGTGCTCACTTTTCAAATCCCCATCTCTTTGGAAACCCTGACTACTATTATTTTATTACAAAGAGGCACAGGTTAAAAGATGCTTGGCTAGGCATTTTCCTACTCTCCTACCTGCATGTAGGCAGAATTTGATAACAAGCATCTCACTTTTACAGTTTTACAGAAATTCCATTGCTATTGGAGTATTTTATTAACAAAGATTTTATTAAAAGATCTGTGAAGTTTGTGTAATTTGAATCAGGAACAGAATGCAAAAAGATGATCTGCCATAACTACTTAGTAAAATACCTGAATTGAATCAGGGCTTGCAATTAATTTCATTAACTATATTCAGCAAAACAGAAGGAAGGCAGTTCGCCTCCATGTCATTTTTCTTCTTTTGCATCAATTTCTATATACAGTCTTAGTTTACATCAGTTACACTTTTTTCTCCATCCAAAAGCATTTATTTCTCAACAGAGTAAGCCGTAAGAATGGCTATATTCTTCCCCAGTACAGCTAACATGGGAAGAGTAAAATAGGTCACTTTTGCATTGATTGCTCAGCAATCACTCAACAGAGCACCAAAAGATATTAAAATTTCCACTCCAACGATTTTTTTTTTCAGTAAAAAAAAGTCCTTTATGAGCTAAATCCAAAGGACTTGAAATATTTTAAATCTTTAAACTATGCACAGACTCTGCCAATTATAAATTCATTGCAAAATATTTTGAAGGCTAGAAAAACAATCTGGGAGAAACATTCCCCTTCTGATGAAATTAGAACAAAGTTCCTTGAAAACAATGACAAAGGCTTATGGCACTGAAGGCCTGAACACCATACAGCAAGAAGAGTCAAACTGTGGTGGTATTGCTGTCTTTTGCATGGCAGTTACTGTAGCTGACCTTGACTTAGAAAAATGTAACAGCAAAAAACTGAAAGAGATCCATTGCTAAACCGTGATGTTCCGGTGTATATTCATGGACCGAAGAGAATCAGTAAGGGGTAACAGATGGCCATGGGTAAGAGAACTTCCATGGCAAAATTACCAGAGACATTGGTGTCACATCTGTAGTGATAGGAACATCTCTTTAGGAGCACAGTAGAGATACAGTGGAATTATCGGGAAGGGGATTCAACATCAGTATTCCCTTTTGCCCTTTAAGGTACAATAAAAAGCCATTTTTAGAACTTTGATGAACAAACTGTTTTTCTAGGTGTGAAACATTCATCTTAACAGAGCATTGCACAAACTCTAATGCAGCCTAATCACTACATTTAATGTATGTTGATTTTGTTGTATATGTTTTCTTTACAACTTATTCCTACCTAGGAGAAGAAGGATTTCCTGTGTTAGAAGAATATTCAAGAGAAAGTCCTGGTGCTGCAGATAATTTGTTAATACTTTTGCATCTGCTAATAACTCTGTCTTAGAAAAATGCTGAATGGAAAGGAATGTGGGAGGATGAAAGCACAAAAAAACTAGAATGGAAGTCCTAGCCACTTAATATCTTAACCAGACTCTACTGCCAATTTATAGGATTTTGAGCTGTGATCATCCATTTTATTAGTTTTCTTAGCAGTCCCATGCTAATGTTGACACACAGGAATCGGTTTAAAACAAATATCATCAGGATTTCTCAGATTTAATACTGGAAGGAAAATTGGTTTTTTTTTTTTTTGTTATCAGGTTCCACATAACCTGAAAATGACATCTCTACTTCAAGTTAGTTCAAGCTCCAAGATAGTTCAAACTCCAAGTCTAATTATGTCAGTACTCTGTCTCTTGCATCCAGAGTGGCAAGAAGCATATTTAAGATAAAAGACCTGTCACGTAAGATAAGTCATGATTAGCAAACAGGAAAACAATTATGGAGTATGCACTGAGTGTGTGACACTCGAGCCCACCATTTTCCACCTGTATTGACATTCCTTTCTCTTATGTTTGCTTTTCTCTTTTCAAACTAACATAGTTGGTTTAGGAACGTATCGCTGATACTGATTGTTCTGCTTTGAGCCTGTAATATTACTCTACACATAGTGATGTAGCTAGGAATTCTTCCTTAGCAGTCCTTCTTGTCCCCCCATTTACCCACTTTGTTACAGAGATGAATGGGTATGGGAAGTGAGAGCCTATACTGTTAGTTTAGACAAACTAAACATCACCATATTCTCATCTGAAATAGATTCATTTTAAGAAAAATAAAAGAATAAATAAAAAAGTCTTAAGACTTGCCTAAGTGGAAGAGAAGGTGTATGCATGCAGCACACCAGGGCTTCCAAATTTCCGAAGTGCTTAGCCATGGGCTTTTCCTATATGAGCTTTAAGGAAACATTTACTGAAATTAAATCATAAAGCACACTAGCCATCTTGCTAATATGTGTATATTAAAAAAATCTTACTTATTAAACTAGGTATCAGTAACCCAAGAGAAAATAATTTTTCATCCATTTAAAACACAAGCTGTTCTTTGTCACTGGGATGCACCACATCAATCACACAACAGGCCAAAGAAAATGTTTATATGAGATCCCATTTATATTTGCATCTAAAACTTTAAAATTAAATAAACAGTTTCCAAAAAAGGAGCTGTGTTTTAACCTTCAATAAAATTTAAATAGCTTTGGAATATTTTCTGTATGCATGTAAGTCCTGAGCCATTAATGTGAATGATTTATCTTTTACCATCCTCACAACAAGTGAGTTGGTGCCTTACACTTTAGCTAATACCCTGGGGTCCACCTTGTGCATTTGATTAGATGAAAAAAAAAAGCCAGAGTGAAGAAAAGTTCATAACAGTGAGCGTAAATTATGCTTCTCAAGATTATCTGATACCACAACTTACATGTGTCCTTGACTGGAAAACTGATGGCAGACATATAGCTCATCAGTAATTCCCACTTGAAATGGAAGGGGTTTAGTACATTTTAAGAAGCAGAAATAAAGCAACACAGTGAAGGCAGAGATTATACATCATGAAATTTTAGCAGTATTCAGTTTGTCTGGTAGCTTTGAGGCTCATCTCACAGAGCTCTACATCACAGCTAGGGAATTAGACCACAGCCTTTAGAGCAGCCTTTTGCTGAGGATTTCCAGGTTTGCTGTCCCTTGTCAAAGCTAAGCCCTCAGGGCTTCAGGCAAGGGGAAGCTGGAGTGTGGTAACTTTAGAAAGCAGGTCCTGGAGCTAGATATTTAGCTTGTGAAAACAACCGTAACTCATTGACTTTAATAGCTGACAGGAAATTTTAGATAGCTGCTCAGTGCAGGGAGCAGTTTCCATCTGCTATGGCTATTCATTTGCTACATTGGGAACAGCACTAGGTTCTGCCCTGCTAGGCCCATGAGTCACACTGCATCTTCTGCCACAGATTCTGAGCTAGGGCATGGCTGGTTCTCCTCCAGCACAGCTGCCCGGTCCCACTGGCAACAGAGGCACCAGCTAGTGAGTGCATAGGATCAGGAATAGGATTATGCCCTTTTGAACACTTTTGCTACAGTAGATAGACACTAATCTGTTCTCAAGTTTAGTGTAGAAGCCATCTCACACATGTTTATATGACATGTAATCACTGTAGTGTCCTCTCTGTCACTGCAACATACTCAGAAATGTATTTTTTGTGTCATAAGGAGAGGAAAAAAAAAAACCTTTCAACTTCATGCATATTTATGCATTATACATACATAACATAATAATCATCTGTTGCCAGATGATACAACTTATTTTGAGAGAGAAGGATGAAAACTAGACTTCTTGTCACACCAGACTCTTACAACCCTCCACTTTTACTAGGAAAATACAAGAAAGGTAGAGTAGTTTTGCCGTAATGTTATGCCTTCCAAGTGTGATAAAAGTAGGACTGGTCTTAGGTTGCTGGATCTTAAAGGTTTGATGGATATAATGCCTCAAGTCAGAAGACAGATAAACCTACTCTTCTTTCTTCAGCACCTACATGCACCAGCGACTCAGGACACTCCTGAGCTTGGGATCAGAGACAGCATGCCATCAAAAAACACTTAGCGTGCAGATCCTGCAAACAGATTCCTTTCTGAATGTTTAAGACTCCTGCATTTCACTACTTGTCACAATGGTAAGGGCATTTCAGGATCTTCACACAGGGATCAATGGTCTTGACTTTTCAAACCTGCCTCACTTGCTGCCACAAAGAGGAGGAAAGGATAGTCTTGACTTTGTTGAGCCTACTTTTATAGTGAAGAATCAGTGGTTGAACAATTTGCTAGCCAATTTTACAGTTATATATAAGAAGATGTTAGAATAAAACTTTTAGAAATTAACCTCTTATTACAGCACACCAAATTCAACAGGCAATCACATGAAAGAAGAGGGTCTCCCTTTTGTGTTTGGGATTCTTTTTGAGTGTGTAAAAACCTTTTATGTAAGTGTACTCCCCCCTCATTGCATTAGGCTCAGTTTACCTTCTGATCATAAAAAGAGATGTTTTCTTCTGTAGTTGTTACTCTATACTTCAATCCCCCATCTAAAACAGTCATGCTTGTAAAAACAGACATGTCAAAAGGTTAAGAAATGAACAAATAGATTTTTTGAAGCTGTAGAAAAGGTGCTGACAAACTCAACCATCTGGATCACAGCAGAGAGGCATTACTAAAACAAATGTCTGATATTTATTTAAAATGGTAATAAAGAAGTGGATTAAACTAATATAACAAAGAAACAAAACACTCCATTAAGGAATAACTTCAATTTGAAACACTGGATGATCTCTAAGTAGGTAGAAAAGCATCTTAACTGATACATGATTTAGTACATGCATTGTGAAGACAAAGCAAAAACCATTATAATAAATACCCAATTTGAGCAAGCACTACTGAAACAGTACAGTATATTAGAAATAATCACTTACCAAAATAAAGGTTGCTCAGATAGGACTACATAGATTTTATATATTGACATACACGCTTATAAGTGGGGTTGTATCAAATTTGTAACACTCCCAACTATTTGACACTTTGCTTTCAACATTTGGCTTTTGTGAAGGATGCAAAACGGTCTGTATTTTTAGCTCTGCTTGCACCCTTTAAACCAAACACAACTTAAACAGAAAGTTACCTTCTTTGTCAGGGTGGGGAAAGGGATTTCCTAAGGCCTTTCTTTTCTCCTCTTTCCTCCCCACCCTCCAGTGAATGAAATTAAAGGTCAGTAAGTACTCAGTGAAGTGGAAAGCCCCAGGTTATAAAAATAAATGAATTAGAAAAGCTATCCAAGATTATGATAACTGAACAATCTCTAGATCACTCTTCAAAACCCAGCCATGGTTGTGGATATACAAGTGGTATCCTGACATTGCTGGCAAACATGATTAAAGTATAGTTATATGCATTGTGAAAAAAATCCACATCATATACAGGCAAAACATACCTCCCCATACAATGCTTTTGTCATTCCAAAGATTGATCCCTAAAGCAAATAACCATATGATGCATTTTCCATCTGCTGTTGTTCTTTTGCTCTCAGACACAGGAAAAATATTTTCTTACTCCTTTTGACAGGCTGTAATAAAATAGTGATCTGGTTTATAGGCTAGTCAAAACCCTTGCAAGAAGATTAAATGCTAATATCAGGATATCATAGCTAGTGAGCAAAACATATTTAGGTTCTTAATCTGCAGACCAGTTCAGTCTCAGGGCACTCTTTCAGAGACACTTTAAATCCCTGTAAAGCCCACCTGTGGGCTTGCTTCTCTCCTCTCAGTCTGGACCACACACTGCCAAGCCCCACTATTACTCACAATAGCAGTAATGGTCCTGTGGCCTCCCAGCTCAGCTTTCACCTGTATCAGGCTTCTGCTCAAATTTGGCAGCTGCCTGCAACTGTTCATGCCAAAGAGAGGGGTGGCAGGGATACATGTCCAGTGGCTACAGGGGGAATAGGGGTGTCCCCTCTCTTGCTGCACCAAAGTGCTTGTACACCTTTGGGAGAACAAGGGTACCTGTGCTCTGAAGCATTGCTGTCCTCAAAACTGGACACCTGGTTTTCGCAGGTTCAACTAGAATACATGTCTGTTCCCTTACCTATCAAAGGACATTAGGGTAGGGGTTGCAAGCTATAAGAAAGTACAAGGAAAGAGCTTGATGATAGACAGACTGGGGGACTATCACCTCTTTTTATTCTCATTTAAATGTAAGCTTAGCTTCAGGCATTCAGATTCATTGTTTTAACTGGACATATAACATCTAATAATACATGCATCTAAGTGCACACACAATACATTGGTTTCTCATTAGACATTGCTTCCTATTGTCTGACTCAAGCAAAAGAGCTGCAGCAAACCTCAGTGGCTTCAAAGGCACAGTTTGGGAATTTGTATCTCCTGTTAGAGTTAGTTCCTTTGGGCAGTGCTAAGTGCATCCTTCTCCTTTCTTCCCACTTTCTCCCAGAAGAGGTATAGCTTCACTTCAATCCACCTTCTGCTGAGCACTTACAAGGAGGCCAGGACATACAGGAGACTTATTTCAAACCATAGAAAGGTAATTAACTTTTTCACCTGAAAGCCAGCCAGTTAAAGGGAGAATGCTTCTGCAAAGGTTTTTGTAAAATTAATCAATAACTTTTTATTTTTATAGTTAGCAATTTTTAGAGAGAGCAAATCTTCCGACGCGAAAATTAAACCAGACTTGTATGTGAGACTATGATCTGCCTGATCAGACAGCTACTTATGCTTTCACATGTCCCTGTGTAACACAGTTCCACAAATAAATCACAAGAGATAAACCAACATTAATAGAAGCAGGAATAAGGTATAATACTGGCACAAAAATAAAAAATACTTTGCACTTTTATGGTTTCTGCAAAAAATCAGTATAAAACTTATCTGAAAACCAAACTCTACAGTTTCTCTCTGTATCTTCCTCTCACTCAATATCCTCACCTTGAAGAGAAATGACAAATGAAATAGTAATAACATACTTAGCTATAGAAAAATAAAAAGCTATGTTATAACACTATATCAACCCACACAAACTGCAGTATTTGCCAATTCTCTGAATTTGCCATTCAGTTCAAGTAGTGAACTGAAGATAGTTGGGTACATCACTGAGATGAACAAGCTGCAAGGGCCAAAGAGACAGATCATCTCAGCTATGCTGGGATTCGACCAATACAGGAAAAACCCTCCTCAGAAAGTCTGGCATGAAAATACAGGGGATCAGAATTTGACATTTTTCTTGCTACTTCATTCTTGGAAATTAAAGTTACCTTAGAAAATAAATGAAGCATTGCAGTAAACTTCCTATTTCAACTGACTCAACAGTCACTACGTGACTGTAGTACATTCATAGCTGTTCCATGACAAAAAATGGTCTGGTTTTAGGGTCTTACTGAAACTCCAGATATTGATGAAAACTTATGGAGGAAGCAGACAGAAGTGGGAGGGATGGAAAAGGTGAAAGAAAAAAGAAAGAAAGACTTAAAGACTTACCCTTGCTTGTCCTACAGCAAATGCAGATTTGTTTTCACTGGAAGCATAACACTATACACACTGTACTTCCCATTTAGCCCAATAACAGATAAGCTACTGCTGTTCTCAGACATTCTAGAAATGCTCTTGTCCAGAATCATGCCTGCAGAGTAAGCCTCCCCACTCACGCCATGATTACTTCTGCACTTGTGAAGCTGTGTAACTGGTTAGTCTCTCGGAGACATTCAGCACAGGATTAACTAGAGGCTAAAAGTCATCCTCTCATTTCAATTCTGAAACTGCAGCTTTGATACCACAGCTGGACAACTGCATCACTGCAGGCTTCAAAGAGGAATATGGCTTTAAAAAAAACCATAAAAGTGTCTTTTGGGAAAATTCTTCTTCCCCATCTGCTGCTCTGCAGCATCTTCAGCCTCCTCAGTAAGCTTGTTTATTCCACCGCCAATTTTTCATTCCAGCTCCAGAGAGCTGCAGGCATGCCAAGCAGTATCTTTCAGTTATTTAAGTTTGGGAATCCTCCAGAACTGCTTTCCATAAGCTGTCCGGGAAATGCTGCTTGGCAAATTTGCACTGTGGCTAGGACTCAAACTCCCTGTACAGATTACATAAAGGACTGATGGCGAAGACTTTTTTAAAATGGTAGGATCCCCACCACCACAAAAACACACACGCTGCATCACTAACCTACATTGACATCATCCATCAAGTGAAACAGGAAGAAAACTTTTATTTTCTTGATTTTCTCCCCTAAAAGAGAAAGTTAATTAGGTGAATAGTAAATATTCTGTAAGAATTTAGGAACAACAGAAAAAAGAAACCTCTCAAACTTCAGCGCACATGTTTACATCTTAATCTTTCTTTATTCTCTCTTCTAGACACACAAGTTACTGAAGCTACCAAGGAACATCAAAGCCATATCCATAGACATCTCTAGTAAAAGCAGAGTAAAATATACCAGTCTAACTTCTTTCGCAAAGGTGATATGAATACTATATTTTCTTCTTTATTTTTTTTTCCAAATACGGTTATGAAGGGACAGAGAGCTGTTTTCTGTGGTTTTGTTTGTTTGGGTTTTTTTAATTAATATTATTTTTAAAGTACTACTTTCTCTAATCTAAAACCGAAAGCTTGCAAGTCTTTAGAAAGAACAGAAATTAGAAGAAAAGAAAGAAAACACAACTGCCATGCAGCTGCATAAGTAAGAAAGAGTACTTTTTCATTTTTAAATATGAGTCGCAACCTGGAACAAAGAGTTAACAAAAGCAACATCTAAATTAACTGAGAAAATCCCAGTGGTATATAGTATTACTTTTTAGCAAAGACAAACTCATGTTTCTTGCCTGAGATCAGTTTTACACATATATACTGCCAATCAATAAGCTAAAGGTAGAAAGCCATGCATAATAAAGAACCAGACACTGATGTTTGCTGATCATGTGGTAATAATAAACACTGACCTATTAAATAGAATTTAAAACTTTGAAGAGTACAAGAGTTTACGGCCTAGAAGCATAAATCAATGAGCAGGGCAATTAGGACATATTGTAAACCACCTAGTACTGCTCACCCTTGCTGGTCATGTTCTCTCTGGCTTCTAGTATCGGTAGTACAAAGCATACCTGAGTAAAGTGTTCATAAAGAGTCACAATATCACTTGAAATTATCCTAGTATTAAAAAATAAGTTCTAGCTCTATTGGAGGGCAAAACATATATCACCTAAGCACTAAACTGCATACCAACTCGAAATTTATTGCTCCATCAGTGTTTGTCAAACAGCACCAATATCTTTCCCTGCATGCCAAACAGTAAATTGAAAAGAAAGCTCCTGGAAAATACACTGAAATAACTTCAGTAGTTATGAACATCACCAGCTACACATTAGATCTGCTAAAAATACACCACACAAGCCTAACTAAAATACTTTATGGGTACTGGCCAGCACCCTGTTCATTTAAGTTTCAAGGAGACTACCTATACCTCCTTTCATGCACTCTGACCAAAGTTTGCAGCAAGGAAGCTGCAAATGGCAAAAGATTAATTAATGCAGGGTTTTCATTAACTCTTTCAAAATTCAGGGCTGTGTTAATTACAGATAAAGTAAGTTTATTCCCTAGGAATTGTATTCTAATATGAAGTCAATCGAGGCTCCTAGAATGATAATGGAAATCATGTCTTCAGACAGGCTTTACATAGCTCAATTTTAAAGTTAAAAAAACCCTGCCAAATCCTGAGGTTTAATTAGTCCTGGCAGGTCTGGACCACTGGAAATATTTCCATAATTTCAATCATCAGAGTAATTACTGAAGGTTTTTAGGTTGCATGGCAAGGAAAGGAGATGGGACAGCAGAGGGGAAGAGCAGAGGAGGCAGCTTGTTTCTCACTGTCAGCACAGCAATTTTTAACTTCTCAGTTCTGTACCTACCTTTGATCAAAAAAGTAAACCGAACTTGACCCAGTAATAATACTCAAAGCCTACATACAAAAGAACCTGAAAACTAATTTAATCATTTTCCAGTTTTCTCCCTCAGGCAACCCTAAGCAAATGAGCTACATCTTCCTGAACAAAAATTCACAAGTAAATACAGGGTTTGTGTTTTCAGTTCCTTCCTGTGCAACCAGAAACAGATTTGCTCCTTTCATTACTGTAATGCATCCAAGAATTTGGAGATTTTATATCACACTTGTACAAAAATGCAGTGACATATTTCATGCACCTTTCTAATACACCTGAAGAATTTGGAGGAAGCAGGGTTTGAATTTCAGCTCTGCATATCAAAAAAGAAATGACAGGTAATACCTGACCAAGTTCCAAGTTTCACCTATTTTTAACAGCCTTGGATTTGGCCACCACATTCAAATATCGATAGTGGCTTAATTCAGCAAACAGCAATGCACACTTATCTTTATCACGCATGCTTAACTTTGTTCTTGTGAGCAAAGAATGAAGGTCAGAACTATCTCACTTTTCTTTGGAAGCAGAGTTCCTCACTTAAATCTTAAACTTATCCCACATGAGTTTATTTAGAAGTTATATGTCCATTAATTAACTAACAACTCGTCTTTTTTTGTTTTAATTATAAGCTCTTCCATCACAATTACACAGCTCACTCAGGCTGACAATACCACAGCTCTATTGTGGACTGCATTATCCTACAGAGAAATTTTGTTTGGTTTTAAGTATACATTTTTAAAGAGTAAAAACTACAAAAGGGATTCCCCACAATAAACAGAAAGGTCAGAGACCAATATATAATAGACATACTGAGGAAAAGACAGGTAGGGTCATATGACAGCTGTAGCTATTAATCTGAGCAGGCATTTACAACGAACAGACGCAACCTCAGCAGCAGAAGGACTAACAGTCCTCATATCATTGCTCAGCTTACATGAGGAGCAGCCACAGGACCATCAAGTCCATCGTTGGTAGACTATGTTTAATGCTAATTTAAGCAATTACTACCAGTGTAGTCTAGATACAGAATATAACCATACAATCTAGATTCATACTATCGAAGCAGCAAACAATACAAGTCTTTTTACAGAAACTAGGATCAAATGCTAAACAACTTCTCTCTGGGAAAAAAATCATAGGACAGTTTGGGTTGGAAGGGACTTTAAATGTCCTCTAGTTCCACTTGGGGGCAATTTCCACTTAAACCAATTTGCTTAAAGCGCTGTCTAATCTGGCCTTGAACACTTCCGGGGATGGGGCATCTACAGCTTCTCTGGGCAACCTGTTCCAGGGTATCACCACTCACAGTAAAAACCTTCTTCCTACTAGCTAATCTAAATCTACCCCTTTAGGTACTGGAGGCTTTGCAGTTTTATTTTACTTGCTATATTGATTAGAAACACCTTGCATCGCCTCATGAGTTGTTACTATTACAGCTCAAGCAAGTATAAATATATGAAAAATAGTATATAGTGAAAAATACAAGTTAAGCATGTATCAGTCACTGTTTGCCCTATATAACCCAGAGGAGTGGAAACAAATAGAAACTACAGTAGATATACCCTTATGAACAATGTCTTTGCAACTTTAGATTAAGAACTAGTTCAGACTAATAACAGTAACAAAAAAAAAAAAAAAAAACCCAACATATTACCTGACTTCCTCATAGCTTTTCTCTGCCAAAAGCAATTAAGGGTACTGTACCTTTGGGGAGTCATGAGGAAGGGAGGGAATGCTTGATGAGATTATGACCCTTTCTCTGATAAAAACCAAAGATCTCTGACTCTATTCCACCAGAGATTGAATATGGAAAACTATCACACTTACAATTTTTCCCTGGAATTGGTTCTTAGAGCAAAATAAACCTTGCATTCAGATCTGTGGATTGTTGCAGTCTTAAAAAAAAATAACAATGAAACAATCCACAACCAAACCAAACCAAACAAACCCAACCCAAAAACAAAACCAAACCACCAGACAAAAAACTATTGGTCTCTCAAAATCTGAGTCATTCAGTTGAGTCCCTTCTTTGATCTTGACAAGTCAAGCCCAGATGCTGAGTTACATGCCTCTGAGCAGGCATATGCTGTACTACCATCACATGTTAAACTCACAGCAGAAATAACATTCATGAGCACTCACTTCTATTGGGCATAAAGCAGCATTTTTCTTGCGTTCTCCTGCCAACTGTAGCCTGGGTGATCACTTTCAGGTAAAACATCTGCATCCATGGCCATGACACCTTCCTGAGGGTCCATTCCTACCAGTCACCCTAAAGCTCAAAAAAATGTCTTTAAATATGGGCATACATAATCCTTCCTTCAGATTCTCAGTGGAAGGAGTATTAGAGAAAAAAAGAAGCAATTATCCTCTATCACACAAGGGAAGGTCCAGGGAGACCTTATAGTAGCCTTCCAACACCTTAAAGAGGACTACAAGAAATCTGGAGAGGAACTCCTTACAAGGGCATGTCAAGGTAAGACAAGGGGCAATGGCTTAAAGATGAAACAGGGTAGATTTAGATTAGGAGAAAATTCTTCACTATGAGAGTGGTGAGACACTGGAGGTTACTCAGAGGACTTGTGAATGCCCCATGCCTGAAAGTGTTCAAAATGAAGTTTTGAGCAACCTGGTCTAGTGGAAGGTGATCCTGCCCTTGGCAGAGTGGTTGGAACTAGATGACCTTTAAGGTCCCAAACCAAACCATTCTATGATTGCATGATCTTGGTCGAGCCCAGTTTTCTCCACTGCACACTAACAGAAATATTGCTGTTGCTGAAGTATCTTGGATGAGAAAGTAATGTTTCTTCTTGTAGACAAGGCATACACTATAATCTAATCTGAAATGGCAAACCACCCAGCTCTTGTGAGGAGGAGGTGGGTGGAGAGATTGGGGGGAGCAGGGAAAGGGAAGGCAGCTTTTTCAGATATGATGCCTACAAGCCTCTTTTACTCTATGGGGTATAAAGAAGCCAAAATCATGATTTATTTAATTCTGGATGATTCAACTTTCCATTCCTACTACTTTTGAAAAGTATCAGACTGTACTTTTTCTCTCAATATGGGAAAGAAGAAAGCAGGAATTTCTGCCCTACTCCTTGTTCTCCTCCTACGATGGGACACTTTCAATTAACCAGTTGTCAGTGCAATCATAAACCAGGAACTTGAGCAATGGAATACAATGGTTCTACAGATTTTCTTTGTCAGCCATCTCTATCAGGATTCTCTAGGATTACCTTTAATCCTGTAATCAGAAAGACCATTTTCACAATAGGGCTAAGAATTTACCAAAACCAAACTAAATGATACCTTTTCATGCCGAGGGAGTAAAGTGGAGTTAGATCCATCATCGTAAAATGGAAATAGGCTACTGTTTTGTTCATGCTGAATTGGAGAATACACTGTGATCTCAGCTTGCTTTAGAGGAATATATCTACCTGCCCACTAGGATTTCACATTGAGATTGCTATCACAAATTAGTTATTGTGGTTTAACAATTCCCTTCTTTTGAGCACGGCAAACATAGCCTTGGACATTTGATTAACAAATTCTCTCCTTCCATGCATAAACACAAGGAAAGATTCCTTTGTACACCAAAAGGTAACAAACCGTATCGCAGGAATAAGCACAGTGCTGGCACTCTTGAGGTCAATCACAGGCATTCAACCTGCCACCAGTGAAAAGAAACGTATATTGATGTGTATTATTAATTTGCTTAGCTGCAACCTCACTGTTTACCTGACAGACTGCTCACTTCCCATTTCTACTGGGAGAGGTTATAAAAGGGCATTTCAAGGGAAATTCCAAATCTTAACATAAATAAAGGATTAGCTGTTGGATACTATTTTCAAGATAAGGAGGTATATACCAGCAGTAAAGGCACCTGAGCTAATTAAGCCATTTAACCACAGAATGTTTACTCTGCACAAAAAATTGGTTTCAAATGCATTCAATGAGACTGCTAGCTGCAGAACAGCCAACAAAAGTACTACCTGTTTGCACAAAGTCAAATGAAAATGGAATGACAAAAAAACCTTGTCTGGGTTTGAAACTCAAGCTTGTTTGATTCCAGGGTTAAGTTACTCAGTTATGAATGAGGGATGAAACAATGGTAGCCAGACAGAACATGCTTGAGTAAGCAAAAAAACTTTCAAACAGGATTATACCAACCACTAAGCAAATATTGTTTAAAAAAAAAATCCACCAAGAATATACCTTAAATTCAGAGCTCCTGTTTGCTCTGCTTCAGATAGAATAGGGATTTGGAGAGTACAGATCACAACCAAAGGCTTTATTTAATTATCATTGCGTAAAGAATAAGCTAGTCTGGGCACTGCATTCTAAATACAATCAAATAATTACACCAAATCATTGATAAATATAATCCCAGGGCTTCAACAAGCAGCACTTACTTCTGGAAAGCACACATATTTATAGTATATTTTACAGGAAAATCCCTTTCTCTACATTGTTTCCTAATCCTTAAAGTGAGGGCAGTCTCCTTCCATCCTTTATAGATGCAGTTTCAGAGGAGACCCCAGGAAATATTTTTTTTTCTCAGTCTTTGGGGTGTATTTGCACAATGACTTCTCCAAAATTCAATAGTTTAATCTGTCAACAAAATGACAGCTGCCTTTCTCCTGCTTGTGATACTGAGGTTATTTATTTTTTTTAAACAGTACCCTTTATGCTTTCCATTTTGGATTGTAATCTGCAGTACAGCAGATCCCCCTGAATTATAGTACCATGGTGGTATTTCCCTTTACTGCAAGTGGAAGAGACCTGTGAGAGATTGAGAAGCAGAATGTGCAACTACCATTGTAAAAATATCTTTTAAGATTATATTTGTATATAATAGAATATTACCTTTTGTCAATCCATAATCAAAGTAGCTGTCATTGTAATTTCATCTCTCAACCAAACCTGATAACATTTTGACAAACTCACTTTTACAGCGTGAGTGACACTTCACCTGAAAAATACCAGGCCACCTAGCCTCAGTTTTATGTCCCACTCAGAACTTATCTTGGTCCAGCTGCAACCAACCATCTCCTGCAATACAAGCAGTAGGCATTAAAGAGCCTTACAACAGCGGATACTTACTACTTTGTAAAGATATAATTGGCAACAGCTTCTTTATTGCCTTAGGGTAAGATCTGGAATGTTTAGAACAGAGAAGGACAACGAACAGAGTGAAATATCAGTAAGTATATCATGAAATATCATAAGTGGAAGTGGAAATTCCCCTAAGATGACAGGTTAAATTCTCCCCTATGGGTTGCCTAGAACACAGTTAAGTTCCTGTCAGGTTCCTTAGGCAAGGACTTGTTTAAGTTTTACAGGCAAGGAAATAAATAGAGGCAGATTTCAAAGACTCGTCCTGCAGCCAACAAAAAAGCCACTTTCCCTCTGCAGGCTTCGCCTGTTGCTCTGTGTAAAGCTATCATTTACATCCTTTCCCAACTTGGCATTGAAAGTATCATATTGCCCTGGCTGGAAGAGAAACAGGCCTCATTTACTTCAGAAGCAAAGTATGTTTTTATTGCCTGCGTCCATAAACTACATTATTTCGTTAGCACAGAATTAACACCACAGAGGAGGGGAAATGAGCGACAGTTGCTTCTTAAGTATGCATGAAGCAGAGCAGCTTACTAAGTACTGGATTAATCTTGAATTTAGTGTATACATTGCACAAAGATGAGGAAATCTACTGCACAAAGAATGATTTGCCCTGCAAAATATTCATATCCAACATGGATGATTAACAGCAAGGCTCCATTGTAAATTGACTCAGGGAGGGCTAAATAGTTCAAATACAAAAAAAATTAGCAAACAACATGCACAAAACCAAAAAGAAAATTACTTTCCTACTGGTCTTGCTCCTGAAACATCATGGTTTGCATACTGGGTTAGAGCGAGCAGAGGTAGATGAATACATAACTGGAGAGAAGACAAGACTGTTCCTTCGTACAGCACTAATGATTAATCTATTTAGTTGTACCATGAAATCATAGAATCAGAGCATGGTTGTGCTATAGGGGACCTTATAGATCATCTGCTTCCAACTCTTCTGCCATAGGCAAGGGACACCTTCCACTAGACCAGCTTGCTCAAAGTCCCATCCATGTCCTCTCCTGTAAGGTAGGAATTGTAACACAAGCACTTAGCCATGAGCATGTCAGTCTCTCTAAATGGATGATTCTTCCATTCATTTCAAGTTAAACACTTGCTTAAATGCCTAGTTCCAAGAACTTTGTCATACCAAGTCCAAATATGCTGATTTCAGTTGCAATAGCACTTTAAAACTGTGTTTTCGCTATAACAACACTAGAATAGATGTTATTGGCAGTGCAACTTACAGGTGGCATTTCAAATCTTTTTTTTTATTTTCTAAGCAGAGGCATCTACAGTACATGTAAGTTTTCTGGACATTCCATTTCCACATCTCATTTAAACACAAAATATTGCTCTAACATCTTGACACAGAATAAAAGACACTGAATAAACTTCAGAAGAGAGCTCTGTGATATCAGTCACAATTATCCGGTAGATATGAGGACAGAGCACAATGATATTAAGCAATGTGCCAAGGTCACACAAGAAGGTGGCAGTAGCATTCATGCTACCAGCGCATGAGACCCCTTGAGTGCCAGGGCTGTGACTTGGTACTAGCTCAGATGTCTCCTTGCTCATGACGGCACTTCTAAAAGATTTAGATGTACTACTGGAGCTTGTTACCGAATACAGGAGGAGAGAAATAACATATGCAATAATGCAAGCTCTATACCCAATTTTAACCAGTCCCCTACCCACCTCCTCCCTCAAACTTAAGCAGATGCACACCACAAAACTTTCATTGCTCCACACAAAGCACCTTCACAGTCCTTTATGTAGTCTTTGCAAAATCACCTACATGAGACTGGAAATAGAAAATGGTCTGTGTATGTAAAAGTGGGTGACCACTTTGAGATAACTTAGCAATTGCTTAACCACCCTGTGGGTAATTAAGACAAAAGACTATTTCCAACCATTAATTTGAATGTTAGGGCTTGGGTAAGGAGTCAGTGAGTTCAGAAACACTGGCTGCAGGGACTTGGACTGACTATAGGCCTACCAAGTGTGACTCAAAATAGACCATAAATAGCACTTTTCTTCGTGTCTGTTTGCAACACATTAGTCCTTTGAAAGTGACACTTTAAAGGAGAAAATTAGTTTCACACCCTGTTCTTAGAACTTTTAACCAAAACCTGTATATCTGTTTATTTACCACAGTGGTAAATAAAACCAATGAATCACTGTGTATTTCAACATTCATTAACACTATACCATTTTCAGTATCCAATAATGACAGAGTAATCTTGGCATTTTATCAAGAATAATCTCTTGGGAGAATCTGAAGAGATGACAAGGGAACTTTCAGCAACAGAAGTCATAATTAGGACTGAGCCCACAAGTACATTTATAAGCCATTATTTTAACATACTATTTTGATTATTAAGTCATAAGCACAAGATTAATAGATATAATATGCAAACCTACACTTGAGTACTTTAAGAAGCAGCTAATATTATATATATAATATACTTAGTTATTTAGATAACTAACTATTCAATACTACAGAAGCTGCGGGGCTTTGTGTTTCTAAAAACAGTTCTCTTGTACAACTTCTGGGAATTTCTTCACTGATTACTTTGAAGTTTAATTTTCAAAATAAAAACTAATTTTAGACAAACCCATTTCACTTTTGAATGAGCTTCATAAAGTTCTGATGAAAAAAAAAAAAACAAAAAAAAGAAAAAACCCATAAAAAAAAAACAAACCCACACACAAAAGAAAAAAACACCATAAAAAGAAACAGAAAAAAACCCACAAAGCATAAAAAGCAGGGCTGTATTACACAGAGAAACTAAACATGCATTTCCCATTTGGTCAGTAAGTAGGCCACAGTTTTTATTTTCTGAAACCCCTCCAACTTAAAAATCTGAGCTTTTTCAAACTTTGTTTTCAGTGGCATGTATACAAAACCATGCAAGAACCACCTCTTGCACTGTTATTGATACCTGCAATGCAATATTTACAAAGAAAGAAGGGTAGACATCTAGTTAAAGGACAGAGATCAGCCTCCATCCTCCTCCCAGTCTACTTAAGCAACACCTCTCAGTCAGGAGGCATTTCTTAGGAGGGGAAGTACAAAAAGCAAGGCAGAAACACTGAATCCTTCTCTCTTTTCTAACTCTCAGCCAATCTGATTATCAGGGTTTTCAAGTACTCTGCCAAGGTACTGAGAAAAGATCACAGGACAAAGTCTAACAGCTACAACTGTGAGATTTAAGAATGAAAGTGACTTTAAGTCATGAGGTTCAATACTGTTTCCTTTAATTACTGGATCGTTTCCTATCTGGACATTTATAGTTTTCGATTATACAGCTGCTAAAATACCTGTGATCACAAATGATTGCTATATTCAACAGCCTCCAAAGTTCAAAGTAACAAAGTAAGCTCAAAGTAGCTTTTATCTTCCTTTCCCCTTAACCTTTCAGACACCCCGAGATAGCTGTTATATAGTAATGCAAAATACTGTTTGTCTGCAAACTGCCAAGGTGGGGATGGGAGAGGTGGGGAACCCTACAAAAACCCTTTGGATTTAAACCTTTTCTGTAAGAAGGGCTCTGTTATGTGGCAGTTTTACTCTGTAACCAGCATTCCATTCAAAACATTTAGAATCACTTTGGACCAAAGGGATTGTTCCGTTTTTCTTATCTAAGAGGAGAAAAAGAAAGAAAAAAAAAAATAAAGAGGGGTAGAAAGAAAAAAGAATGTGCATTAATTACAAGTTACTGACTGACCTGGATTAGCCTTTATTCCATGTCAGCAGAAAAGAATTCCTGACATCTGCATCAATTACAAGGACAGAATAGGCTGTTCCAAGTGGTTTTCTTGTGAGAAACAGAGAAAGAAAATCCACTTTTGACTTACTTGGGTGCCTAAGTGTAACATTGTGTAATATATTAATGAGATCGTACCTTTCTTATAAAGCCTTTCTACTTATTTTAGGAACACAGTGATATTTAATCTCACAGAGTTTCTGCCTGTGATGTTTAATTCTAAATTGTTAGGAGGCAAGTTTTCCCTTTTTACTAATAATCCTAAGCATTTTAACCAAGTGGGAGAAAAGAAACAATGCCTACTTCTAGACCAACAAGAAGAGGTGCATAACTCAAGTACAATCAAGTCCTAGCACTTACATTTCAAAAAGGATACAAAAAAATTGTAAGAACTACAAAATAAGGGATGAGAATAATTTACTGTCAGAAACCCTACATTATACCAACAGACCAAAGAAGCTTGATCTATTCGGCTTATATAGCCCATAAGTACCTGTCTGAGGGTGACAGCCTTTTCTTCAAAGAAAAGTTTAATGTTGGAAGCTAAATGCACAGACATGTTCAGTCTAGAAACAGGACTGAACCAATGCATAATTAGGGATAAAATCTCTTTGTCATGGTTCATTCCCCAACATAAGTTCTTACTTTAAATCTCTAAGTATGATATATCACAATCAAAACTCTTGCAGTTCAGGTTCTTCAACTTCCAAATACCCCATCATCATGCAGAGGATGGGCTTGAACACCTACTGCAGTCCTTCAAGGCTTCAGAAATTTCTACTGACCTCTCCAATGGCACAGATTTAGTATTTACTCTTTCCATCAGGGCATCAACTTATTTTCCTCAGCTAAACCAGAACTCATTTAAAACCAAAAATCTCCACTTTTCTCCCCATGCTCCAAATCCAACAGGTAATATTTGTATTGACAAGCAGAATTACTGCTGTAGACAGCAAAATACAATCCTGGATTTGGAAGAAAGACCAATCAACATTTATAAACAAACCATACAGTTTTGATTAGTTTTAATTTTATCATCTTAAATGTTAGCTTTATACAAGGGATAAAATTATCAATTCAAACGATCCTCTTCAAATACAGAATGTCTCATATGTAATGGTCTTGTAGATCTTCATAAAATTTAAAGTAAGAAATGAGGGTGTCACCCCTTCAGGGACAGACTGCATTAAAGTCAGATTAAATACTCTGAATTCAAGACTCAATAGATGTCAGTTGGAAAAAAGGTAGAAAAACGGTGACAACCTTTTGTCAATTACTTACCAAATGCTACTATACATTGTTGATTAGAAAGAGCACATATTCTGCAAACTTTATATATTATAAAGTGTTTTAGGTAAAATATACAGTAGCAGAACTTGATATTCAAGTGGAAAATCTATTTCCAGATACATAACATACTGAAAGAAAAATTATATTGTACGTATACAGTGAAATACCAATTAGCTATGTTTCTTGACAGATTGTGAAAGCAACTATAGGCTGAAATGTTTGAACTGGGATTTTCATTTATCTTTACTTCGTAACAAACTAAGTCTGCCAAATACAGTGCTTGAATAGATCCAGATTAGAGGAAACTTGACAGAATACCTAACTTGGCAGAAAAAAATTTAAGCAGTATCTAGTCTGGTCAGCAGGCAGTACTTTCAGCTCTACAAGATTCAGGGGTTTTGTGGGATTTTAAACTCTACTCCCACTTTTTTAATTCGCATTCAGTTCTAGAAGAATTATAAAGGCTCAATGATGGAAGCAAGAAGTCTCCTTGTATATTAGTAATTACAAACACATTTGTTGGCTTATGTCAAAGCAACAAATAATGCCTTTAATAATAGGCATTTAAATAATATTTCTTTAGACTTGAAAGGAAAAAAAAAAAGCATAGAAGTAAAAGCAGCATATTTTTCCACCATACATTACCTTCAGTATTACTTGTTCCATCCCCTCAAGCCTCCTCCTTCCCTCCCCTCTGTATTTTACATTAAAGATTTCCTGGTATGACATTATCAGTGTGGCCTTTCCAGCTCTTTTATTCACATGCAGAGAAGGGTGTGGGTAACTTATAAAAGTAGCTGTAAAGTAAATATGCTTATAAACTTGGACACTATTATAAAGGCAGTTATTTTTTCATATTTACAAGTGACAACAATGCAGCGACATTTGCCCACCACAGACAAGAGCAAGTCTCGGTTTGGGTGTCTCATACTCCAGTCACAGCAGTAATTCCACAGCTTTTAAATCTGTGAATTTGCAAAGCTTGTATTCTGATTTTTATTCTCAGCAAAACTTTTGATTTCCCCACTTCTCATGGAAGGGTCCTACGGAAGCCACATTACACTATCTTTCAAAAAGGTAAAATCTAAATATAGGCTACGAATCCTCAAAGAGGAAGAGAAGTAAAAAATATAAAGAAAAAAAAAAAACATGAAAAAAAAATCATTTCTAAAAAGTACATTCTCAAACACCAGGAGAATGGAAAAAACTGAGTCAGATCCTCCTCAGCAGGGCTCAGGGAAAATAATAATTAAATTTAAAAATCTAAAGCAATCAAACTGAGGGAGGGTGCAGGCAGAAGACTTTACCTGTCATCCAAACAAAACCATCATCTGCAGTCTGTTCTCAAAAAGGGGGGCTCGACACTTAAACATGCATGGTAATTCTGGTGGGTTTGGCTCAATCTCCCATGCCCTGGTTACACAAGCCCAGCTGGGGCTGAAACTGGCTCTCATAGGCTTGTACCATTCCTCTCCCTGGCCAGGAGAGCTTAGCATAGCACAAGGCATAGCAACGTGATGGGACAGTTGGATTTAGAGCACAAAATCACTCCAAAGTCATTGTCTGAAACATATCCACATTTCTCCATCTGTCTGAAAGATGTGCTGCAAAATGAACTGGAGCTGTATTAATAATGTGGATTCCAGCCAGGCCTAAAGTGATGAGTAACTTGGGGTCTGCGATAAATGCACAGCGTCCATATATTTTACCAAAGTTGAAGTCACAGTAAAAGATTGCAGAGGCACAGTTGTATTTAGAAACAATTGTTCTCAGTGAGAAAGCTAGACCCAACATACAAGTTTCTGGAAGCAGTGTATGCAGCAATTTTTCCCAGAAGCATACGCCACCCTGAAGGATGCACTGTGAGTTCCCACTGCTGCTTTTCCAAAGCAAATGAAGTTTGTCGTATCATCATGAACCCTTATAGTTTTGGGTATAGGCCAGAAAATCAGTACTCTCAGAACACTTTCAAATTGCCAACTGTTACCAGCAGACAAACTCCATTGTTAGAAAACATTAGGCATAAACACAAGACCTGTTCAAAAGCCATCAGTCCCAGCTATTCTAGCCGTAGTTAAATCTTGCAGTTAAAGTAACTCTTGCAGAGTTGCAGAACTGTAACAGAACTCAAACTCTTAATGTTAGCCATATGAAATGCAGGCATCATACTCCTTCAGTGGTTCTCTGATGAAACATTTAAGATATTTCTGACCACTTCATTAAAAGCTAAACATTAACAAGAAATATGCAACCAGCCAAATAATTATATTGTGTATCCCAAAATTATCATTTCAAGATGCAACCTAAAACCTCAGTCCTGCAACACAATTCAACCACATAGCTGCTTGCACTCACCCATTACTCCATCACTTCCAAAAGCCCACCTCCTTCCAGGCCTATAGCATAGTGCTCTGTTAACACCACAGTCTGGAGAACTGAGTTCCAGGCATACAGAAAGGTGTGGGTGTGATTTTTTTTTTTTCTTGTGATAGTGGATGGAAACAGCAGAACTAAACAGTTACCTTTAACTACAAATATGGTTTTACAAGGAAATTAGGACATTATAAATAATTCTGAGGAGAGAAGCAACAAGTTCATGACAGACTTCGCACACAAGAAGAATCTTTCTGTCATGTGGAAGGATTTTCTAGCTAGCAGCTGTGAGTGGAGCAAGCCTTTAAGTACTTTGCCTGTGTTTATACATATCTATTCTTACAGCCCATAGAAGGCACATTCCGTCTTTTATTTGAAATGACTACAGAGCTCCTAGGCCTGGGATCTAACACAGTCTTACTGGTTAAGGATCCTAACTGGGGGCACACCTTGAAATGCAGCCATTTTCTTTCTCAGAGATCAGAGCAGAGTCATAGCTTTCTAAAGGATTTTCTGTTGCATACAAACTGTGTATTTAATTAAAGAAAACATTCAAGACAGGATATCCCATCTTTAGAAACACTGGCTTGCTTTGGACATAACCAGACAAAACCATCTCCTGGCCAGACACCAGGCAAAATTCCATAACAATGAGCCTCATACATAACTTGATTCTTCAAATATTGTTTTTCATTGTGAAAGATATGCCCTCTCATGAGATAAGATTTAACCATCATCATGAAATTTTTATACAGTGTAAAGTACAAATATATAAACTGATAACCATCCTTCTTCACAAACATAGATGCTGAGAGGAAGCATGTGATTCTTAACCATCTTGACAGAAACTAGACGTAACAGAATCCAAATAAATTGGATTGCCTGGCTTTTCTGAAGCAGGAAAGTCCAGACTTGCTAGGAGAGAGGTTATATTCAAACTCTTACCATCTTAATTCCTTAGTCCTTCCACCATCTGAAGCAAAGACTACCCATTGTGTGCATATAGGAAGAAATTGTATATTGCACCTGGAAATTGTGCCCAATTTCAATTTTTCTATAAAATATACTACATTATGGGGACCACTGCCCCAGATGTGTGTAATGAAATTTATATTAAGCCATGTTCTACAAAACCCACAGCCAACAGCTACTATATTCAAAGGATTTGGTAACTTATTTAAACTGCACAATCAGTTTTACTGCATGTTCTGACTAAAGAAGTTACCAAAACATAACTTGGCTTTAATTTAAAGAATAAAAGCCTACTGTATGCTAAATCCAAGCTCTGTGAGGCTTTTTTGCCTGCATTGCTAATGGACTGGACCTGGATAGGGTGCAATAGATGCAGCTTCCCATCTTCTCCCCGCTTCACCTCCTCCTCCCTTCAGCTTCGCTGGCTCTTCAAGAAGCTGACTTCATTTGTTCAACATATTGCGCTAAAACACGTAGAAAGTTTCTATTAATATTTTATTGTTCATAAAATATCAAAGCTAGCTCCCCTTCTGGTTTATGAGCAAGCAGCAAATCCCCTTTTTTAAAGCTAAATTAAACTATAGGGAGCCCATTAAAAAAACAAGCTTAACAACTAAGCTATCCTCTGTATTAATCTCTCTAAATTTAGGATATATCAAGACCTTTCAGCCCACTTCTTATGTCAGTGGCATAGTCTGAAATCACTGCTAGACATAAAATCAAAAGTCACTAAAAGACAAAAAAAAAGAAAGAAAAAAGAACAATCAAACAAACACTACAACTCTTCAGTGATAATACAATAGGCTTGGTTTTGCTAACTACATATAAAGCTATATATATATAAAACTGTAACTATATTTGCTAACTAAGTTCTTCAGAGTCAAGTGGTAAATAACTGGGGGTTACCTGTGCTGCCTTGGCAACTCAGAGGGCAAAAAGTCATTGTATCTTTAGTTTTACCACTCAGGGTCTCTCCGTTTTAAGGCTGTGGCCCGCCCAAGATGAAAGAAAGTAACCTTGACAATCTAATTTATCTTAAGAGTTGTAGCTCACTTTAACAGTTAGTAATTAATTTTTGCCTCTTATACTTCTATATCCTTTAAGTTGCTTTGGAAGAAATATGGCTTGGGAGGAGGGGAAATCAATGAATCTGAAAACAGATTTCTGGCACGTCATAATGCTAACATTTGTAATCCCAGAATAGTACTTCTGTGTTTTCACTCCAGGTCACATAGAGCTAAGATTGCAGTATTAGCGATATCAGAACATATCCTAAGGCCACAGTCTCCTCCAACTATTATTATAGTGCTCGAATTATTTTTAAACAGGAAAAGAGAATTTAAACCTGCAACAGCTTCTTTAGGATCAGCAGCACATTTCCGAGATGATAAGGAAGACAGATGCTAACTAAGCATAATACAAAAATAAAAAATGCTATTTATGAAGGAGTACACAATCAATTTTTTTTTCAAATGTTTTATATACATGGCTAAGCTTAAAGTAATGAATTAGATGTTGTTTATTAGTCCTGATGGACATCCACCATGAAGGGAAACATTCTCTTCTCCAATTCCAACATGGAGCACTAAGAATAAGCCATCATTAGAAGAATGCTGGGGCAGGAGGAGCTGGGGAGGCAGGGGAGTACTGGGTGCTCCCTGTCTTGCTGTACTATGCATCATTTAGGCTCCATCAAAGCTGCCCTCTGCTTCCACTGACAGTTTCAAGCACTGCAAACAGACCACTAAAATTTTTGCTCCAATCAGTAATGCAGAGGCTGGAAACTCATTAATGGCATCACTGTTTTACTTTCAAGCTCTGAGGGTTATTTCTTATGTGAATTTGATAAAGTTGAGAATTGTATAGTTAAAAATTCCACTGGCGATACTTTACTCCAGAAAAGCAAGCTCAGCTTTAAGTCAGGCTAATGTCAAAATAAAGTGTGCAGCTTAAATGTAAACTATTTTTTAAAAAGCTCACTGTTAAGAGAGGGCATTTTCAACTACTTCAAAACAGCATCCAACCGAGAGGAACATTTACACTAGAATACACAGAAAGTTAGTACAAAGCTTGTTCCTTTGCTTCAACAAGAAACAGGAATGTTTGAATTGGTTAGGTTTCTCTCAACTTGGAACATCAATTGAGAAACAAATCCCTTAGCATTCAGTAGTGCTTTAAAGAAACTAGCTGATTCTCATAAAAACACATCATATTTGATTATTTCATGCAAGGCACATTTAGTCTCCCCACTCTGTACTCCTCATAATTGGTTACCTCATATGCGCACATCATTTATAAATCATTATACACATAATTTTGTATTGTGTACAATTTATTTATACAAAAGCAAAAAAGTGCATCAAGCTCAAGTGCTACACTTCTTAATTGGATGAGAACTAAGAATTAATTACCATTGAGGCAGAAGAGCAAAAATAATTCTTTAGAAGTGCAATCATCAACATAAAAGAAAAAAAGAAACAAAAACTAACCCATAGCTTTCCAAACCTCAAGATTAAAGCAGTTCAGGCCACATAAGCATTCTATGACTTGCTGATGATTGGAACATTGTTCTCTGGTGGGATACCAGCCAGCCGGGACACCAGGAAAAGTGCTTGGCATTTGAAGAACAAGTTATTCTGGCTGTTAATAGCCCAGCCTTTGTAATCAGTGACTGAACCACCATTACTTTACAGCAGCTGCATCTTCACTTCTGATGAGGAGCACAGTCTACAGTACTCAGACATTTCACAATGTCCAGAACAGTCTACCTTTCACTGCCCTACATCAAGGGAACTACTACTACCTCTTCCTCTTCACTCCACTAAGCTGAGGAAGTTTAAAACCCATCCAGTTAACAGCCTGGTGGCAACACAGAAAGTGGGACCCAGCCACCACAGCCTACGGATTAACACAGTTCATCAAAATACTGTCAGGAAAAATGTAAATAGATTCAAAGTTGTGGTTTAGTGCATCATAACACTACCAGAGAATATGAGCTGCACTGCAGAGCACAGAAGCTGAAAACAGGCTGGTTGCAGCAAAGCAAGTGCTGTGCAAATACTGCTCCACTGTATTTGCATGGTACAGTGGTTGCTTTGGCTGTTGCTAATACTGGTTGACTGGAGCTAGCCAGATTTCTCAAGAGAGTTATGACAAGTGTCATTATGCATTATGTCAACAGTCTACAGTCAGTGTCTCAAAGAAAGATGTGCCAACCTCTCAGTTTTCACAAAGACAGCAACAAGTTAGTGAGGAGTCAGAAACAGAATATCCAATTTCATCACCTTTCCACTTGGCTTTTCTCCAGTTTCCAATCAGATTTCAGATTTCAAATCTGCTTTGGCTTCACCATCTTGTTCTATAAAAACTAGGTTTAAAAATCTGGGTTTCTCTTTGTGCAGACATTTCCTCCTCCTTCAAGATGTGATTCTGGGGGGATTAAAAGCTGCTAGAAAATGAGGCTCTGAACACAAAGAAAGAAAAAATAACCTAGCACAGGAAGATTTCATTAATGGTGACACAGGGACATAACAAACATGACATATATTTTTCCCCAGCATTCTTCAACCTTCTGAACATTTTCAGCTGAAGAGTTTTCCTTGTTTTGCAGTGGCTCATTCATTTGGAGCTGCCTTCCAGAGACTTCTGTAATCCTCCTTTCAACTCATGTGAACCTTTTACATTCACAACATCCTTTGGCAGAAAGATCCACAGTGTCTACCACCTTCTGCATAAATAGACAAGACCTTTTATATTGACTGTAGACCACAGAACCATTGAATCAACATCTTTGTTGGTGACATGGACAGAGGGGTTGAGTGTGTCCTCAGCAAGTTTGCCGATGACACCAAGGTGGGTGGTTTGGATGATTCGCTGGAAGATAGGAATGCCATCCAGAGGGACGTTGGCATGCTTGTGAGGTGGGCTGATGCCAGTGTTATGAAGTTTAACGATGCCAAGTGCAAGGTCATACACCTGGGTCAGGGCAATCTCAGGCACAGCTACACGTTGGGCAGAGAAGAGTTTCAGAGCAGCCCTGTGGAGAAGGACTTGGGGGTGTTCGTCGATGGAAAAATGAACATGAGCCGGCACTGTGTGCTCACAGCCCAGAAAGCCAACCGTATCCTGGGCTGCATCAAAAAAAGTGTGACCAGCAGGTCGAGGGAGGTGATCCTGCCCCTCTACTCTGCTCTTGGGAGACCTCACTTGGAGTATTGTGTGCA
>JANRGW010027368.1:0-11129 GCA_024733675.1 Psilopsiagon aymara | reverse complement strand
ATCTCTTCTCTGCCCAACCTGGAGCTGTGCCTGGGATTGCTCTGACCCAGGTGTAGGACCTTGCACTTGGCATGGTTGAACTTCATCAGGTTGGCATCAGCCCACCTCACAAGCGTGTCAAGGTCCCTCTGGATGGCATTCCTTCCCTCCAATGTGTCAACCGAAGCACACAGCTTGGTGTCATTGGCAAACTTGCTGAGGGCACACTCAATCCCACTGTCCATGTCACTGGCAAAGATGTTGAACAAGGCCAGTCCCAACACTGATCCCTGAGAGACACCACTCATTACTCTCTCCCTCTTTGTGCCTCCCTTCAGCTGCAAGAAGACCTTGAGATGACATTTCTCTACAGGAGTCTGCACAGAAGAGAAGGGTGGGACTTCAACAGGTTTTAAACCAAGAACAAAATACCTACCCTTAGATTTCAATAGAAGGGCTTTCATTCCTGCCATCCTAGGGATGGCAGAAGACTATTTTTCCTTTCACAGCCTGGGGTTCAAAAGCTAAATGAGGCTTTGCTAGCAGCCTTTGGGTTCGTTTAACCATGTAGGAAGCTGGCAGGCACAGTGCAGGACACTGGACAGGGTGACCTGCTCAGCATTGTGGTGCTCGATAGAAACCCAGCCTGCCACGGGAAGCTCAGTAAAAGTCTCATTGAAGTGCACACAGTGACAATTTGTAAATCAAAACAAACTCACTCAATGTAGGAGGAACTGGGACAAAAATATGGTGATGCATTTTTTACCGCAACAGTCAACCTTTTGCTTCGGATCTTACAAATGTTCCTATTCCTATACTGATTGATCCACATTATTATTATTGTTATTATTATTATTTTGTATTTAGGTCCCTTTTGAAGCTAAAATCTGCAGTTTTGAAACAGAAAGGGGGGTGGGGTGGGTGTGAGGGTGTTCAAGAAGATTTTGAAACAAAATACTTTGCCATTTCCAAAAACGCAACATTTCTGCTGGTAGGCTCCCAGGCAAACTAGCCAGCCTTACAGACATCTCCCTTTTCTTTGGGACAAAGCCTCACTTCTCCACACAATCCCTCTTGCTCAAGAAAGCCATCCCAGACCTCTCCTTTTGGGTTTCCCATCCACACAGTGTCACTGAAACCTAGAAATTTCTGCACGTGCCTGAAGCCACCTCCGGGACAAGGCATCCCGTGTCCCCTCTGACACCAGTGGAAGGGGAGGTGTACGGGCAGCCCTGGTTTCCCATCAGAGTCACTACCCCCTCTTTCTCCCTTTATTTTGAGGTGACAGGCTGAAAGGGGCTGTGATTGACGGGCGCTTCCCGTCTGCTGTCTGTCTGCGTGCGCCGCATACAAACACAGCCCTTTGGAGCCTCCCCGGGGAGAGGGCAGTGGGTCAGGGATGCCGATATTAAATAGTGATAGACAAACCTCAAACGCTACTCAGAGGCTTGGCTCAGGCAGCAGGTAAGGCAAGGCAGCCCGGCAAGGCACAGGAATAATTTCCTGCCTTCCTGCTCCAGCCTGGCCCAGGGATGCCCTGAGAGGGTGACCCAAGTGGCCACAGAAGCTCCTGGCTGAGGGCTGAAGCAGGTACCATTGGTACCAGTCCCTATGAAGTAGCTGCCCAGCTCAGCTCCCTGCCAGGGCTGCCTGCAGCAGA
Source organism: Psilopsiagon aymara (assembly GCA_024733675.1). Taxonomy (NCBI): domain Eukaryota; kingdom Metazoa; phylum Chordata; class Aves; order Psittaciformes; family Psittacidae; genus Psilopsiagon; species Psilopsiagon aymara. Next base: position 9,490 of record JANRGW010027368.1, on the reverse strand, counting down.
TGTGTCTGTGGGGATGCTGGGTTTTCCAGCATCTTGGTGCAGAGACCTGACTAACTCATCTCTTGCTGTCAGCATGGCCCAGGAGGAGTGTGAGCAGACCTCAACCAACCCATCCAATGTGTAAAGAGCTCCAGCCAGGCCGTGCTCACAGACATCTCTAACCAGTGTCTCTCTGGAGAGCGAAGCCGTGACCTTGGCATGGGGATGAACCAATGGCCATGCATGGCACGAGGGGCGCGGGAGGAGGTTGGCGGCAGGCACCAGCAGTAAGCTGCAGGCCTCCATGTGTATGGATGTCGGATTGAGTTGTCTTGGCACTGGGTCATCTTCTCACTCACTGTCACTCATCAGAAAGGGGGAGGGCAGCACCAGGTCCTCCACAGGCTGGCAGTGGAAAAATGCCAGTTGCTGTCAACCATGCACCCATGGCTTGGGAAAGATTCGCTGTCCTGCTGCTGCTGGGCTCACGTCACTTTGTCCTTCCCTCCAGCCCTTGTGGGGAGAAAGGATGAGGCAGAGGGACTGTGGCCAAGAAAGAAGGGGGAGGGATTCACCCCCTATGTGGGGTGTCCACAAGTGCAGACTCCAGCCATAGGCACTAGGGACTAAGTGGATGTTCAGCCCCTGGCAAGGGTGCTGAGGCCGTGAGAGGAACTAGGAAAGGGCTGAGACCATCTCTGCACTGCAGAGAGCAGGCTGGCATGTCCTGAGGTTAAGGAAAAGAGATTCAGAGGGCAACCCAGCACCAGTGAGCCTAGGAACCGCCAAATCCATGACAGGTCTCCAGACTCCCAGGCTGATGCAGGAAAGCACCCCCAGTCACCCTCCCTGTGCATCCCAAGCTCTCAGAGAGCTCTCTGGTGGGATGAAGGAGGGATGTTTTCCCCGAGACTGTTCTTCTGACCCTGCTCCGTCTCCCGGCTCCCTCCCCCTCTACCCTGAGGCGGACAAGTGTTCGCTTTACTGCCTGGCAACGGGGCCGGGGCTAAGCTTGCTAAAATATGAGTGTTTTTTGGCTGGAGTACCAGAAGGCTGCAGTCCTACAGAGAGAAAAAAATTGAGCACTCCATGCCATGGCTCCAGAAAGGGGGAGAATTAGGTTTCACACCGAGCAGGCTGGACCATGGCATTCTTTAGTTAATGCTTAACAAACGCCAAAACAAAAGCGGCCAACTTCGCTGCATGTTTGTAAAATGTATTCTCAGCAGATTCGGGTTTATTGGGGAATTCACTCACTTTGCAGTAAGTGGTGTTTTCCTTTTTTTTTTTTTAATTTCCCTTCTCCTCCCTCCCCCCCCCCAGCTCAAGCCCTTCTCATTCCTGCTGCTTGAATGCATCTTCCGACACTTCAAGAGGACATAGCAACCGGGCTGAAATGGGCTTAATTCATCCCTTAGGCTCATGTGAGCTCGCCTTCACAGCCCTTGGGAGCAAGTTCTTCCCGGGGTGCAGTTGAGCTGCTGCTGACAACCAGGAATGGGGAGTCCAAAATGTCCTTGGCCTCTTGCAATCCACCCCCGAGCAGTTGGCTGGTGGCTGTATTCTCCAGGAGACCAGTGAAAGCAAGGAAGGGAGGTGAATTCTGGGTCCTGCTTTTAACTTTTCTTCATCTAATCCAGCTCTCTCAGGGTCCAAAGCTGATGGTCCTACCCCACCCAGCATCATGTTCTGCCATGCATCCCAGCCCTGCACACATCCCAGCCTCGGAGAGCCCATCACGGCTGTGAATGCCAACAAGCACAGTTTGCTTTCAAAGGCAGACATGCTGTTAGTGACAACCCGGGTGTGGAGGTGGGGGAACAGGCCTGTCCAGGAACTCCAGAGGATTTGGTGGGGTTAAACTGGGGGATCCATGCTCAGGAACCCTGCAGGAGCAACCCTAAACAAACTCTTGCCCTGATGAGAGGACCTAAGATGGTCCCACATCACCTCCTAGAGCCTGGTGCTGTGGCAGAGGATGCCAGTGACAAGGGACACACTGGGGACAACGGACACACAGGGAACATGGTGACAAAAGGAAAAGGAGTGCAGCAGAGGAGAGGGGGTTGGCACTGGACTGTTTAACCTTCTCTCTGCTACACATGAAGCATCTGAGCCTTCCCAGGAAAGGGCACCTTCACCTCTGCCTCCTGGATGAGGTCAAAAGTGGTCACTTAACACACCCCCCTACCCTCCAGAGACCACACTGTGACAGGCAGGGGCACCACTAGAATGAAAGGGTTAAATAAACAGACAAATGAAGCCTTCTCAGCAAACAGCTGCTGCCAAAATACACTAGCAACCCCCAAGCCTTCTCTACACCAAAATAAAAGGTCAAGCAAGTGCATGGCTTCTAAGGCTACTTTAAGTTGCTCCATTTGTGATGAGGGATATACTAAGAAGACTTTCACCAGCAAGGTCCTAAAGGAGCTGAGAGTTATGGGCTCCCTCCAGGCCTTTGGAGAGCCTGATAAAAATCCTTTACTGACTTCCTGGGCAAGGCTAGAAGAACAAGACCAAAATGCTGATTTTACTCCATTTCCCTAAAGGCTACTTCTTTCTGTACCATTCTCCCTCCCACCCCGCCCCCCCCAACAACACTTAGCATAATGCAGGGAGCTGGCCCCATCACAGATCTGGTTTTGGAGGCAAGAGAGACACAGGTAAGAGGGGGAGAGGCACACACAACACTGTGCCCAAGCCCAAACACCTTCTGAATGGAGACAATCCAAGGATCAATCCCACCCAGCCCATGGCACAGCAATTCTGCATCCCAGCCGGTACATCTCCCACAAAGCTGAATATCGAGCAGCGACCCCTTCCCTCTCCATGCCCCCAAGAAAGCAAGGATAATTGAAAAAACACAATATCACTAGTCAAATTTAATATTGAGAGCGAGTGAGCAGGAGCCAGAGGTCAGAATTAATTACACCCCACCATATTTCAGCACACTGCCGCGGCTCCTTGCCCTTTCCTTGGGGAGCAGTGCTTCCATAGAGAGGTCGACAGACATTATTAGAAAGGACTGATTTAAACGTACCCCCAGGAGCTTTTCAGCTTGTCTCTTCAGAGCCTTTGTTTGTACTGAGATTAATGGAGAGGCAAATGATGGAAAAGCAAAGTCACCAGGAGCAAGAGGATGTGCCATCGCTGCCACCACCCCGATTTGGCTGGCTTTGTAAGGAGGGCAGGAATAACTAGGAGAGAAGGAAATGCTGTTCACGCCATTCACTTTGCAGATAAAAATGTGATGATCTTGAAACTCATTTTTGCTTTCCAAGAAATTGATATCCTGGATAAAAAATCCTGCGGGCTTGTTTTTCTGGCCCCTTGGGGATTTTACGCATCTGCTGGTGTTTCTATGTGCTGTACCACTGTGGGGAAGGAGCTACTTTTATTCTCTTCCAGCTTAAGGTACCCCCTCTTACAAGTCATTATATTTGCTTATGAATTTTTTTGTAAACCTCCTGTGATGGATAATGAATATAGAAACAAAATATCAAAAGCTTTCCATTTTGCACTCAGAATTTTGAAAGGAGGTTTACAAAAAAAACCAAAACAAACCCCAAACAAAACAACAAAGCAAATGACAAAAATAACAAAAAATACTCCCCCAAAACCCAAAAACAATAGGAAAAGAAAGGCCATTCAGATCCAGTGTAGGAATATCCTTCCTCAAGGATACCCAGCCCTGAGCAACTCGATCCAACACTCAAGCCAGCCCTGTGCTATGCAGAAGAAGGCATGGGGCACTCTTGTCCCTTCCAGCCCTGACTCCCCCATGATGCCGTAAATCCACTTCCACTTGTACCAACAGGTTTTAAATGGTATCAGGCAAATCTTGGGGACCAAGTCCACCCCCAGCCTGGTCCCACAGAACCTCACCCTTAGGACCACCCAAATTGAGCATCCGGAGACAGGGCCACAGGAGCCAGCGTTTCCCAGGCACTTAAAATTCACGGGATATTCGTGCTGACATGCCAATGTGGCAAACTCTCGTTAGGAGGCAGCCAATATCCTGTCGAGCTTCCCGGTGCTCCAGCAGCTATAAAAGCTGCTCATCTGTATGAAAGCTAAACAGAGTAAACTAAGCCCGACATAGAGACCAGCTGCTTCGGACCGACCCAGCAAGCAGAGATCTGTGGGAGCACACAGGGCACTGCCAGTGGGGAGATACCAGTCTCGTGGCTAGGTTACTTCTTTCCTTATCTTTTATTTCCGTGTGTTCCAGTTCACCCTCACACAGGGTTTTGCATAAATATTGTCTGTGTGTGTTGTCAAGTTGTTGGGATGTTGTGGATTTTTTTCTCTCAATAGCATTTCCACAATGGAAAGCAGCTGTTGTGGTTAAAAGGCTGCTCTGGAGCAAAAGCTGCACTGCACATCCAGATATCTCAGAAGAGGCATCCTTCATTCATAGTTCCGTGCACTAGAGAGCACTATAACATGTGTTTCGATGAAGTTTGTTAACTACTCAGCTAAACAAGCACGCTGGAAATGCCAGAGGAATATGCTCTGGAATGAATGGAAATATTCATCTAAAAAGACATTAAATTTAAGCCATCCTTTCTTTTTTTTTTCCCACCTCTGCTGAGCTCATGCTGCGTCTCTCTGGTATCATGTGCTCTCAGGCTGGGGCTTCGGGAGACGCGAATGCTCAGTACGCATTCTGCACCCTCAGCAAAGCGGCACCCGAGACAGGGCTGCGGTAACAGATGAGGGTGTGAGGGGGAGGTTCCTGCACCATCGGTGGTCCAGGGAAGCATTGTCAGAGGAACCTGGCAATGAGCAGCTAGCATAGGCAGCTCACTGACCATGATCCCAACAAGCAACCTGCTCCCAGATGGCATATTGTGCATGGAGAAGCAGAGCTGCTCTGCCTTTGTGGGGCTGACCATCAGCTCCCCCGAGATCCTGAGCATCCTAGAGGAGCAGGGTAGGGATAAATAAGGGATAAGCTAAATAGAGATAAAACCTGAGAAAAATTTGGTTATCAAGTGTTAAAAATTCACTTGCTTTGCTAGAGTTTTCTCCTCTTCAGCCTGGGGAAGTTTGTGAGGAAAGTCTGCATTTTTAGCTAACACCTTCTGGAAAATTCAGTATTATACTAATGTGAACCCAAATTTTTTATTTGTATAGTAACTGCATTTCAAGATGGCTTTGGTAGCCATGAACACCCTAAAAAAAAGTCTTTAACTGATTCCTGTAAACAAGAAGCAGTCTCAGACCCTGAAATCAGTTAGAGGTGTCAGTATCTATTATGGGGGAAAGATGCTCAGAAAACTCCAAAGTGACCTAAAGGTGCTCAGTGCCAGAGCTGGTTCAAAGTTTTCCCATAAAATCCTCTCTCTTCCTTCTACTTGCTCTATTTTACACACAAACACACACTCATATGTATATACATTATGGGGGTTTTGCCTGAAAAATCTCTTTTCCACAGATTTTTTTCAATTCAGACATAAGGCCAAAGTTCAGAGTTTTCTGGTTCAACTCAGTTGGGTACCAAAGGGCTACATGGTGGAGCAAGGGGGCAAGGATGGCCCCGTTCCTCTGCTACTCCAGGGCTCATACCGTGGTCCTGGTTGCAAGTGGTAGGGCTGGTGCTCACTTTACCGGGCGACCTGAAACAGGTCCCAGTGCTGCCAGGGCACCAGGATGAGCCTTCAACAAATTCGGCACTATGAGCAAACAGGCTTCACTTGGAAACAGGTTGCTGCTGCTTGTCTGCTAGGGGTAATTACAGTGCTGGGGGCAGCAGCCCTCCCCAGCAGCCTCCGGTGGCTGTCGAGGCAGGATATTACTTTGTTGCTTATTCATTTTATTGCCTCTCCTTTCTAAATATTTGCTTGGCAGGGGAAGGATTCCCTTTGCACAATATCTGGTTTTACAGGTCAATTGAATTTCTGGCGCTCTCAATCTCTCTTTCCCTCCAATTGCATTTGCAAAACAAATATTGATTGTACCAATTAGCTGCGAACCCCTCGCGGAAGATAGCTCAACAACTTCAGCTGGGAGAAGGCTCTCTCAGCTTCTAAACATGGACTAGGAGATGGTGGGACAGAGCTGAAATGTTGGGGCAGGGCTCTGCAAACTGCCAGCAGGACTCTGTGGAAGACAACAGCAAAAATAATGTTGCTAATCCAGCCAGCCAGAACACAAAATCTTTGAAGGGTATTATGTTACAGCTGAAATGTCCCCTCACACCTCAGACAAGTGTAAATTACCCCATGCCTATCGTTCACCCTGGAACCTAAGGACTGCAACCAAGGGAGACTACAAATGGCATCAACAGAATAACGGGTGGCAGGATAGATCCATCAACCCCAAAGCCATCCATACCCAGCAGAAGCCTCAGTTCTTCCATGGAAATACCAAATGCACCAACACATAGAGGTGGGGTGGGTAAGAAAGACACCTCCCTCCCACTACACAGGTTTGGGGAGTCTCTTCTAGCTCTTCTCTTTTGCCTGGTGTGTGATAAAGAGGCAGCTCTGTGCAGCAGCATGGCATGCTTCTCCTGCCTTCCCCAGCAATATTTGTTGTCTGGAATAGCTGGCAGATGCCTTTTTTTAAGGAATAGACTTGACCATGATGAAAAAGAAGCACACAGTTGGGTGCTTGGCCACAGAGCAAAGGACCACAATGACACCTTGTTGCAAAATCACATCTTTTAAATAAAATTAAACCCCAATACTGTTATTTCTCTAATGCCTTTAGGATTTGCCTGTGCAGTGCTGGACTTCTCTGAGCTGCCTTCACCAAAAGCAAGCGGCACATCCAACTCAAGCACCACGTCACACTTTTCACATTTTCACACTTATTTCATTACTCTGGGGTTTTGTTGTGGTTTCCTTGGGAAGTTTTGTTAAAATCCTCACTGCCACAAGGAGGAAGGAAAGACATCTGGGTGGAAAAATCAGTCTGCATTAAAAACTTGCTTGATTTGCTGTGACGCAGTCTAAATAACTTCTAAAAGAACAAATGAGATCACTGAATTGCGCGGCAGTGTGAGACACAGTGGGGATCCTTCACCCTGCACAATGAAAGCAGTGCCAGCCTTTGGTGGCTTTCATCTGCCCCCAGGACAAAGGTCCCCAGCACGAGCTGGGATGGCAATGCCGCCTCTGGTGTCACTCCATCAGGAGCTGTGACATAGCCCCACAGCTCACAATCCATCAGATCATCACTGGCAAAGCATTCAGAGCACACTGTTAAATGTGTCCTGCCTGTGTCAAAAGTCACAGCCCAAGGCAAAGGCACAGGGCAGGCAGCAAAGCAGCAGGGGGCTGCTGGATTAGCCACCAAAGTGGGAGCCTCTGTCCACACCCACTGAGGCAGGGATGTGGACTACCCTGCTGTGATGGTGCGCAAGCGAAGCTGAGCACATCTAGCAGCCAGTCCATCCAGGAGAGGACTCCCAGGCTGCTGGGGATGCCCGGCCAGGGAAAAAGCCTCTCTTCCCACCTTGCAAACTCAAAATTACGCTGCAAATCCCAGGAAGCAGAGACAGTCTGCAGCCCCCCCAATATCCTCTGTAGCCTAGGGATGGTGGATTGCTCAGCCCAGCCTGGGAGTGGATGACTGGCCCAGCACCCAGGAGAAATGCTTTTTCCCCTCAAAACATGGTATATTTTTTTCCCTCCACAGTTCTCTGAATCACAGCCAGAGGAATTCAAGTTCCCCCTGCAGTGCTGGGGTAAAATGAAACAAGAAAACAGAGCTATCACCCTCCCATAGCCAGGCCCAGGGTCTGGTACCCATGGGGGTGTCGGGTCCCCCCTGCAAGCTGAGCTAAATCCCTGACAGAGATGTTGATATGTAAGATGTTGACATGTAAGATGTAAATATATAAGCCAGTCGTATCTGATGACAGCATGCACACATCCAGCGTCCCGAGGCAGAGGGTGGGAAGCAGATGCCTGGTTAGAGAAAGGAGGGATGAGCCACAAACCGCTCACGCTCCTCTGCAGCTTAGACAAATACAAGGCTGTTTGGCTCCATGTTTTGGGCTTGGGCCCATCTCTCTGGTTTAAAGCAGTTGAACTGAGCCCAAAGGCTCATTAAGTCAGTCTGCCTGGAGCTGATTCCACAAAAAGGATGTTCCATCCCAACATGAAGCTGATGTTCCTCTTTGCAGCTACAAGGGATTTGGGGTAAGTGAGAGGAAGTAGTCCCCATAGCAGGGCCAGTGTTGCTATCTCCCAGCAATCCACCTGAAACAAGTGACAGTGGGTGCTGGAGGCCCCATGCCCACAGCCTGCAACTGGGTGAGAATCCCACCTTTTCACTATTTCCATATTACTTCCTCCCATTTTAAACTGATCTCTCTGGGATGCATCAGGAATGGGACAGCAAATCCCATGAGTTTGGAAACAAGGAGGCAAAGGCAGAGAGCCCAGTATCAATCCTCAATTCATGTCAAATGACTCGCTGGGAGAACCAAGGTCAGAAGCACTAATTTGGTTTATCAGCCAGTGTCCTGGACGTTCAGGGCAAAGGCAGCCTGAATCCTCCTCCCTCGTGTCAAGCAACACATGCGCCCATTCCCTCCCAGTGACATCCCAAAGAAGATGTCACTGTGCCACCTCCCAGCCTTGCTGAACCCTCTAAAGGTCAGCACCGAAGGTATGTCCACCACATATGGTTATTAGTTCTCTGTGGGTCCATCCATCCGTCCACTACAGCTGGGTGAACAATTCACAGTGCATAAATTTATCTAGCAGATCTCAGCCCACGTGCTGTTTGCTAACAGTCTGTAGAGAGGCTATATTTTATCCCTTTGGGTTTCTTGGCCAGCATTCAAGCTCCTGACCCTGATTTATTCTCAATCGGTCAAGAGCCACATTTCATCTCCATAGGCCACGTCTGCACAGAGCTATTTGAAGCACGTGGCTTGACGTCCTGCAGCAGCACCAGGGCACTTTACTGTACACTGGCCCCAGTTCTTTGCAGCACATCCAAAAGGTAACCAAGGGAGATTTTGTGTTCAAATATAGGCTCTGCGGGGGCAAACTTTGCCTGATGACAGCAGCATGGCCGGAACAAACCACACCTCTTCTGTGTATGAAGGCGATGAGAGCTCCAGATGCCGGCCAAGGCTGGCTCGCCGCCTGTCTTCATCCCATCTCACCATCTCTTTGCCTACCTCTGCCTATTTATAGCCATGGAAGACCTTTGCACAACACTCAAGCAGCCAGAGGGTTGAGTGTATAGGCGGGATGGCAAATGCCACTCTTTAACTTTCCAAAGTCTTTTTCCTTCTGCCTCCCAAGGGGCTGCCACCAAGAGCCAGGCATGCACCCTGCTTTTAAGACAAGACCTTGAGACCAGCCAGAAAATGCTTCTCAGGGCTACATCCATTGCCATCCTGGCCCTGGGGAGTCATAAAATCATAAAATAGTTAGGGTTGGAAAGGACCTTAGGACTGTCTAGTTCCGACCCCCCTGCCATGGGCAGGGACACCTCACACTAAACCATGTCACCCAAGGCTATGTCCAACCTGGCCTTGAAC